>JAUCMT010000065.1:545410-568592 GCA_032357475.1 Enteromius thamalakanensis
TTTCCACAAAGAAAGAAGGCGGAGCTATTATTCTGGCTGTAGTGTTGCTGCGGGCGCCATGTTCTGGAGACGCTGTGAAAGTGAAGCTACTTTGTTTGTGCTTCCAAAAGAGACACAAATAGAAATCAGTGTTAAGTTGTGTTTCCAACAGAACAGCTGAACACAAATATTGGAGTGTGTTCAGCACATTTACAGAGCTGACAGAGCAGTCTATGCTGGCTGTGCACAGAGACTAGAAAGAGAGCTGCTGACCACTCAAAACCTTTAAGATAGTGAGCATTTCTTATTAAAACAAGCTGCTGCTTACTATTCAGACGTGAGTTTTGAGCAGTGAAGGGTAGTGTTGTGTAGACATGGTCATAATCAGTAAGAAATCAGTAATTATGTCCTCACTGGATGTATTTATACATATGTTTCCAGGGTGTTTCTAGGGTGTTGTGGGTATTTGCTATGGTGGTTAGTAGGGTGTTACTTAGTTATGTTTTGAAGCATGGCTGCTGGTTTGAGCTGGTTTAAGCTGGTGCTAAACAACTAGCTCCTGCTCAGGACTGGCTGTTTATATTTACATTATGCATTTTAGCAGACCTGAAGGTGCTGTCGCCCAGAGCTTACACCAGCTCAAACCAGCAGCCATGTAATGCCAACTGTAATGCCTGATGTTAGAGACTTGATCAGATGACTTCCACTCAGTATGAGTGATATTAACAGCTTTTATTGAGCAGCACTAATTTTCAGGTGTCAGACTCGCTCACGCTGTCCTCTCTCATTGCACTCAGGCCAGAGATCATGTTTCTGCCGGGAAGAGCGAGTCCTCCAGATGAACCTGAGGTCAAACCGACACAAGATCAGCAGCTGAGCGAACGGTCAGCTCTGATCCGGCCAAAGCTGTCAGCGTAGCGACACGTTGAGCGGAAATGACCGCGGCGACGCTCTCACGCAGGGATTTTCTCTTCCCCTGCCGCAACAATTGATGTTTAGGAAGGTACGCCTCTCATTCTCAGGCCTGTTTATTTTTACTCCTTCACTTCAGGAACAATGCAAGTGTGCTGGTCAAGGCAATGCGAGCACACTTAAGAGGCAGCGAAGGAACTGCAATAAACAGATGTGCTCTTTGATGATAAAAGGCCAAAGGAAGAGAGCGATGGAGACAAAGAAAGACAGGAAGAGGGAGAGAGGGTGACGGGAAGAGAGAGCTGATGAGCCTGTTTTCATCATTTGTCTACTGATGGAGAAATTCAGGTGTTTTCCAATCTTAATAGTTGTGCTTAGTTTGTTCAGTTTAATTGGCACCTGAATTAAGTTTCTTATTGTTTATATGTAAAAAAAGTAAAAAGTTACTAAATTAAATTTAATATAACTAATTGCACTTAACTAATTAATTAAAATAAATTAAAATAGTAATAGGAATAATTATAAAATACAATGCAAATATATGTATATTCATGTAATTTTAATTTGTAAAGATAAACATACAGTATATACTGTACATATTGCTGTCAAACGATTAATTGCATCCAAAATAAAAGTTTTTTTTGGGATGCGATTAATCGTTTGAGATCACTAATATATATTTCCATATTTGTTACATTAATAAATATTAATTTTCCATAATTACAAAAAATAAATGCAGCAGATATATTATTTACTGTAATATGTATTTTATATATAGATTTTATGTAATTTATACACTATATTAGTATAAGAATCTTATCTAAAATCATATATAGAAAGGTGTGTAAAAGAAATATGTATTTGTCTATATATAATATATATATTCAATGATTTTCAAGATTTCTCCCCTTTAAGTAGCTTCAGTGTGGCAAATACTTTCTTCTCGTAGTCATAATGCTTTCTCTGTGTTTTCTCAGAAATCTGATATTTGCTGTAGGAGGTTCATCAGGTTCCTCTGAGGCAGTAGAGATGAGAACAGCAGACATGAATTAATAAAACAGCCATAAGTCACAATCATGACAAACATTCAGCATCTCCCCGGCGTGATACAGAGCTCTCGAGTTTACACACGGTGAATATGTGAGAGGTTATATTCTCCTGAAGTCTGTCACTTCCAATCTCATCTACATTCATGCTATTTAATGACACAGCTGAAAAGTCCAGTGGAAATGTCTCCATCTGTGCATCAGGGAGACGGTAGATCCATTCCTGGCGCTGAACTGAGCTGTTCTTCATGTAATTCTCCCCAGAGAGGATCAGCTTCTCCGTCCAAGCTCGGCGTGATGGTCATCTTCAGGAGTGAACGTCTGAGAGGAACCATTGATTGTCCAGATGACAGATGCTAGGTGTCACACACTATTGAGCGGCCGGACCAAACTGCTTCCTGTTACAGTGGAGCGTGTGTGTTTGGAGTGGGACGATTGAGCCGGGGCATCTGGGAACACTGTTCAGATGATCCTATTCTTCAGTAATGTAATGCTCATGTGTTTACTGAAATAGCTTGCTACAGTTACAGTTTACTGATGTGTAGTGCAAAAACAGATAGACAAACACAGCTGAACAGTAAGAACTCAGCAACACTGGAAAATATGTATGCAGGTATGAATATATATATATTTCTGTCAAATGATTAATCACATCTAAAATAAAAGTTTTTGTTATGTGTACTGTGTTTATTTATTATGTATATATAAATAAACAGTATATATTTGGAAAATATTTACATTAATATCATTATATTTAAAATTATATAAATTCTATTTACAATATACAAATTTTCTTTAAAATATATATGCATGTGCTTTTATTAATGTATACATAATACACACTCATTGAGTACACACTCATTTATTATGTAAACTTTTATTTTGGATGCAAATAATTGTTTGACATAACTAATATATATATAAATATATATATAAATGTGTGTGTGTGTGCGTTAGGACTGTCATTTCATCAAAATCAAATTAATCGCAAATTACATTTAAATGTAATGTAAATGTAAATTTTTTTACAGCTATTTTTGGTTTTAACGAGAAAGTATTAAGTAGATATTACAAAATAGTAGCTTTAAAAAGATATATTTTATATGATTCAACAAAACGTATTACACATTATCACATACAGTCATTAATTATATTAATTACACATAAATAAAAAATATAATACAAATATATGTAAACAGACTCTATATATTTTAAATTTGTATATATTTTCTTTAATAATATATTAAATAATATATTTATTATATATTAAAATATTGTAAATTCTATATATTCTAATGTATTCTAATCTAATTATTATTATTATTTATTTATTTTTACTTTTTAGAAAAAATGAGGCATACACAGCTGTAATATTATTTAAATTAAGCTAACATAAATTAAATTAAGGGAATAACAGCTGATTGCAATCTGTTCTGGTGTCTTTTTCCAGATGAGGTCATCACACTGATGTCTGGACACATGTACAAGACTTTGAGTCGATAAAAGAGTCGATACCTGCAGTGACTCTAACATCTCAACATACAGAAGAACTGATTCATCCAGCTAATCAGTATTGGTTTGGACGTCTCTTTTATCTCAGGTCAGTCCTAGTATCAGAGAGGACAGGATCACAGTCCGGTTGTGTTTCAGAACATTTTGATCTACCTATATAGACAGTATTTTAAAATCCAGGTGTATGTTTAGATCACTGATCTTAAAAGTGAACTCCAGAGCGTGTTTCTGAGCAGCCGTTTAGACTGTAAGTAATACCGTTCTGTCAGCGCTGTGAGCTCACACTATTCATTTCAAACTATTACACAGTTTAACCTTCACTGTGCAGTTAGCTGGTTCTGATCATCTGGAGAGCGACTCATTTTTCTTGTCGGTGCTGCTGCAATGTGACCCAAATTACCAGAGTTTGAGGCAAGACACGGCATTAATCTCAGCATCCCACGGCTCTGGAGAAACACACAATATCTCATGAGCGCTTTGGTCAACTGATAATTGGACAGTCGCTTTATGGCATCAACATTTCAACTCATTTCATGAGTTTCAAGCCTGTTTGTTTCTAGAGATGTCTATCTTACAATATTTCTTTACCTATTTTTCATTATTAAAGAAATAGTAGGCTACACATAAAAATGACAATTCATTTGCTAACCCTCATGTTGTGCAGAATTTCTTTCTGCTTTGAAAGGTTAGGGAGAATGTCAGAGCTGACAGTGTTTATATTGCACCGCTTCACAGATGACTTTTGTAATGAGTATTTTGAAGTGTGTTTGTGTGAGAAACAGACGCTAATTGAATTCCTCTCCTTGGAAAGATTCATTGATTGGTGCTTTATTGATTCCCATGTGGGGAACCTGAGATGCATTGGCAGCCAGCAGTTGATTTTTATTAAGAGATTTCACCATTTTCTTTGGTACTTTAAGGTCAGTCACTTTCTTTTACTTTCCTGAATTTATATATATATTTTTGTTTTATTTATTTATTTTTTTTATATTTTTTTGCTTTCTTTCCATTATTATTATATATATATTTTTTTTTATTTATGAATTAAATGTATGTATTTGATTTTATTTCACGCATCATCACCCCTCTTTAAATATAAAATATATATTTCATATAGTACAATATGTGTAGATTTTAAGATTTTTCATTTTCATTTGTATATAATGTGCTAGTAATCACGTCACTTCCAGAGCAAGCTCCTGATTGGTTAACGCGGCGCAAATTTTCGCCAAAGTTCAGATTTATCAACTTGAGCGTTTCACGCGAATCACACGTCAAACGCGCAATTAACATGAACCGCGCCTCTTAATTAGTGCGATTAGCGGCGCAGGATGTCTATTCGCGTCTTTGCATTGACTTAACATGTAAATCACTCACGCTTAATGCTTCATTCGCGTCCGGTGTGAACGCACCTTGACAGCCCCAGATGTGGAGGTTCCAAAGACCGGGGCGCAGGTGCAGGAGGGTCAGTATGGTGCTACCAGCAGGGCCTTTGCCTCGTCCTCCCTGATCTTGCACAGTGTCTGTGGTCGGAGCAGGAGGCAGGCAGGGGGCGGTGACCATATACACCAATTGCAGCTGCCCCTCAGATATATCAGTCATGGCTTATTAATTATTCTTTTTGTCTTTCTGTCCAAGGAGTCAAAAGTGTCACTGAACAGCTTTAGATGAAATATGCACCGTGACATTTGAAGAAAAAGTAAATATCACTTGTGAATAGATTCCTATAATTTTGTGTCATATCCAGTCAAGCCATAATTCAATCAAATTATGCACAAATGTGAATTTTGTACGCATGACAGGGCAGAAACAGTGTTTTGGTAGCAATGCATGCATGTATTTTGTCCAAGTTCTCAGATAGAATTGTGAAAATACATGCATTATCAACAAGATACGCTATTTATACACAGAAATAAATAGACAAAACATTATCAAATAGAGCAAGCATTACATGACAGATTAAAGCACATGCATGAATAGCATCTTTTGCACATGTGTTGTATAGCAGATGTGTAATGTAGAGCAAAACATTTTCGCAGGAGAGCGTGGGGTCATTTAGTGGCGGTGTAACGGCGGGAGCTGCAGACTTTCTTATCAGCGCTGATTTACAGCTCCTGTCTTCTCCACACAGCAGCATCATTAATAGGGCTGTGTGTGTGTGTGTGGTAACATCATTAATAGAGACAGTGATTAATTTCACACTGAACCCTGAGCAGCCTGAAGTGTTTGATTTATGACACACTGTAAGTTCAGCTCATTGACTCGTTATTTATGCTGATGACCAATTAGTGAGGTCAGCGGCGACTAATTCAAAATCCTGGAGTGCAGAAAGGACCGGAGTTCAGAAATGCAAGAAAAGCTGCTGCCTCTCTATTATTTTGTGTATATAACAATTTATTTATGTATTAGCTAAAACTTCAGCAGTTCCCTCACGGACCACCAGGGGTTTGCTAACCACAATTTAGGAAACACTGGAAATATGCCTGTTTATATGCAAAATTGACCAAATAAATCTCTTTGATCTAAAATATGTTCTTTAATTAAATTATATACATAATTAATTTACAGTTCTGAGATGTCAGTTAATGGTCACATGACATGCTTGTAACAAAATATAATATTTTTCTTTTTGAATATTTGATTTTTTTTGTATGTGTTATTATAATGATTTCTGAACTTAAATCAATACAATTAATTTGACATATTTGATTATTTAGTCAAATTGGCCATTTTTGTTTTGTTATTTTGATTTTAACTTTAATAAAAATGATTTAATATTTGTATATTGATTAAAAAGCATGATAAAAATCCATGTTAATAAAAAATAACAATTAAAAGATAGTTCACCCAAAAAAGATTTATTTATTTTTTCAAGCTACTTTTTTCATGTCTGTTTGGTGCTTTTCTTCTCAATAATGACTTTAAATTATTTTGGGGGGGTAATTTCTTCACTTGATGTGTGATTAATGTGTAATTAATTAGTTTAATTAATTAATCGCCATGTCATGTAACTAAATACACTTTTAATCACTTTATCACTTTTATATGTATGTATGTATAAATATATAAATCTGCCATTACAAACTTTGACCCCTTGGTTGCCAAGGTGTTGATATGTGGTTGCTAGGATGTTCTGGGCAGTTGCTTTCTCATTCTTTTAAATGAAAAAATGAAAACCAAAAAAAAAGTATCTTTAGTTGTAGGTTTAATAGCGTACCAAACATATCAGAGAGCTTGATAGTGAGTTTTGTGTGTAAACATCTTCTTCAGCATGAGACAGCTGTTTTTTCCCAGATCTGGAGTCAATATAATCTGATCACCCAGTAGTCTCGTTTAGGGGCGGCGTGTGTTTGGCTGGAAAAGGAAATGATAACAGCATGTTCCTAAATGAGCTTAATCATCTTAATTAACTAGTTCTGCTGCTAAATGAGCGTAATCGTATTAATTAGGGCTGTGTAAGCACACCTGTGCAGAGAACTGCGTCTCCCAGAGTCCCTCCAGCGCACACAGGTGATGAACATGTGCCTCATTACAGCTGAATGGGGTTACGACTGGGGTTTAGTGTGTTGCTATGCGGTTGCTGGGGTGTTGAGTGTTTTTAGTGATTTTCTGTGGAGTTACTAGTTAATGTTTTCGTGTCGCGATGCAGCTGCTATTGTGTTGTGGGTGTTTTAATGTTATGAATTATTATGTGAGTGTTTTTAGTGTTGCTTTGAAGTGTTGGGGTGTTGTGAGTGTTTTTAGTGTTGCTACGCAGTTGCTATGCTGTTGTTATGGTGTTGTGAGTGTTTTTAGTGTTGCTATGACGTTTCTGGGGTGTTGTGGGTGTTTTAGTGTTGCTATAGTGTTGTGTGTGTGTTCTTAGTGTTCCTAGTGTAAACCTGTGGTGTGTTGTGAGTGTTTGTTTGTTTTTAGTGTAACTATGAAGTTACTGGGGTGAGTTATTTTGTGTTTTGCGGTTATGAATGTTATGAGGGTGTTATGAATGTTTGTGTGTGTTATGCAGTTGCTAGGGTGCTGTGAGAATTTTTAGGGTTATTATGAAGTTGCTGGGGTGTTGCGAGTGTTTTCTATCTGTAGCTAGGGTGTTGTCATAATTTTTGTGGTTTTCTGTGGAGTTCAGAGGATTTAAAAAAAAAATCATGTTGCTATGTAGTTGCTTGGGTGTTCAAGTGTTGCTATGCAGTTGCTAGGGTGTTGTGATAATTTTTGGTGGGTTTTCTGTGGAGCTACTAGAATGTTGTAAATGTATTTTGTGTGTTGCTATGGTGTTGTGAGTGTTGCTATGCGGTTGCTATGGTGTTGTGAGTGTTTTTAGTGTTGGTATTAAGTTGCCGGGGTGTTGTGAGAGTTTTTACTGTTGCTATGAATTTTCTAGGGGTGTTGTGAGTGTTTTTAGTGTTGCTAGGCAGTTGTTGCTATGCTGTTCTTATGGTGTTGAGAGTGTTTTTAGTGTTGCTACGCAGTTCCTATGCTGTTGTTATGGTGTTGAGAGTGTTTTTAGTGTTGCTATGAAGTTGATATGCTGTTATGAGTCTTATGGTGTTGTGAGTGTTTTTAGTGTTGCTACACAGTTGCTATGCTGTTGTTATGGTGTTGTGAGTGTTTTTAGTGTTGCTATGACGTTTCTGGGGTGTTGTGAGTGTTTTTAGTGTTGCTATGGTGTTGTGTGTGTGTTCTTAGTGTTCCTAGTGTAAACCTCTGGTGTGTTGTGAGTGTTTGTTTTTAGTGTAACTATAAAGTTACTGGGGTGAGTTATTTTGTGTTTTGCGGTTATGAATGTTATGAGGGTGTTATGAATGTTTGTGTGTGTTTCTATGCAGTTCTCACTGTGTTGAAGTGTGTTGCTGTGGTTACTAGGTTGTTGTGAGTGTTTTACTGTGTTGCCATATGGTTTCTAGGGTGTTTTAGGTGTTTCTATTGTTGCTGTGCAGTTGCTAATGTAAACCCCATTGTAAAAGCATTTAAATTCAGCCAAGTGTACCATGGCATCACCACAGTACTTTTAAGTAAGGAGAGACTCAAAGACAAAGGCCTGGAAGTGCTGCCAAATAATCAAACACTCTAGAACAGTATCGATTAAGCAGCCACAAGACGACAGTTTAAAACTCCTGCGGTAATAAGGACAAACGATTGCTTGTGGAGGAAAAGGATATTGATAGCTTGGACTGAACAGGGCCAAGGTCACTCACAAACCCTTTCAGCACTTCTGCTCGGGAGAGACTTAAATGTGATATCGGCAGATATTGGCAAATTAGGGGCCGATGAGCGCGAGAGAGTCGGATAGATGGACTAAAGGTTGTCATTTAACAAGACGCTGCCATTTACTATTGATTCTTTGGCAAGTAGATAGACGGCAGTCGTCTCGACCTCAGACGACATGAACCCCCAGACACTCGCTGACCACCTCTGCTGCTGTGTATTGACTTTTATTTCATTTATAATTTATAATTTCTTCTTGTTTACTATTTTTTATGCTTTTATTTTTGCATATGTTTTACTGACTTTATTTTTACATGCTGAATTTACATTATTTATATGCACATTTGTAGCAATATTTTTCCTTTTATTTTACAAATCATTAGGATATTAAGTGAAGATTGTGTTCTGTAAAGATATTTTGTAAATTTCCTACCATAAATATATTAAAGCTTTTTTAGCTTTAAAGTTAAAAATTAAAAAATAAAGTTTTTATTGGTAATATGCATTGCTAAGAACTTAATTTAGAGAACTTTAAAGGTAATTTTCTCAAAATGTAGTTTTATTTTAGACCCTCAGATTTCAGATGTTTACCAAATATTGTCCTAATAAACCTAATAATTGTCCTAATTGTCCTTATTTAGCTTTCAGATTATGTAAACATTTCTGAAAGGATCATGTGACACTGAAGACTGGAGTAATGATGCTTTATATCACATGAATAAATTACATTTTAAAATAAATTCACACAGAAAGAAGTTATTTTAAATTGAAATAATATTTCACAATATTTTTTTCTGGATTTTTATCTAATAAATGCAGCCTTGATGAACAAAAGAAACATTAAAAAAACATTAAATATTTTACTGACTAGTAACAGAAGTGTGTATACATTTTGAAAATATTTTATATTTAAATATTTTATTTTATACATATGTATATTTATATTCTTATAGTTTCTAAAATATATTTATAATATGTTAATATATAAACAAAACTTTTGTCTTATATATATGCATGTATGTTTTTGTGCGTGTGTGTGTATGTATATGTATGTATATATACAGTATATATATGTGTGTAATGCACACATATATTATTTATACAAAAACAAATCATTTTTTAGATGCGATATATATACATACTCAGTAATATGCATGCATGTGGGTTTTTAAGTATACTGTATATTTGTTATTATTATCTTTAAGCACTTTATTTAATAAGAATCCTTCTCTATATACAGTACACGTTAAAAAACCCGAATTGTTTAAAATTTCTTAGATGGGTCACATGGTCTCTTCCCGGCCGAATGGGTAGTTCTTGGGCGGAATAAGCTGCAAATTGGACCAAATTTTGTCAATATTTAGACGGCTGGCTATGTGAGCCCACCGTCACCCCTGACTTTGAGTCTCTGATGACGGATAAGTCATGAGACGCTTCACTTGTTCAGAACAGATGGCCTTTACTTTCACATGAAAGTCCAATAATGTCATTCTTAATGGTGAGGTAGCTGCTAGTAAGGTTAAATAGTGTAAAATCCGCCAGATGCAGAAATCGTGAAATGTTTGACTTGATCTGTCTGTATCTTATCCTGGCTTTGCTAGCTGGCATTTTTTTCCCCTGTGTAATTTATATTCTGACATATAGGACCACATTCATTCTCTCTGGCCGTCTGTTGTGTAAAGTGCTTGATGGTCTCGTGTATGTTATTGAAGAAGCACAAGGTCACCCTGACAGGCCTAATGGTGTCATTTATTCTCCTAATTGAAGTGGATATCAGACTCATGATGGTCTCTCTGCTAGCACAATTAATTACAGTGTAATTATAAAGTGCTTTTTATCTAAAGGCATTGAGTATGAGGTTAATATTTCAATTCTCTGAAATAAAATGTAATTCTTCTAATAGCATTAAAGTTCAAAGTAAAAGCAATAATTTACTCAATTCTGTCATTCATTCATCCTCATGTTGCATCATTTATGACTTATAAGAGGCTGCTTTTTATTATGCATATGTGGTGTTTTTGGAGCTTGACTGCTTTTATTTCATTGTGAAGAACACTGCACAGTTTCTCATTGTGTGTTTTATTGAAGGTGAAAGTTATACGGGTTTAGAATGATATTGGAATGAGTTAATGATGACGGCTTTCGTTCTTGGATGAACTGAAGCCTGTAAACTCTGTCAGCTGGTGATTTTCATGGTATAATACTTTGTATTCACATCACAGACAACCATAAAACTTTAGAACTAGCTTTGATCTGTGAACCAGGATGATACTTGCAAGGATTCATGAAGCTTCGCCAAACTGAGAGATCATACATCAAATACTTCATTGAAATATTACTCGCACGCTCTCTTTCTCCAAAGCAGCAGTGTCAAACATCAGCGGTGTAGCTCATATTAGAAGTTTTTTTTCAGTACAATAACTCTCAGGACTGTTAAAGTTAAATGATTTCTCCAATCATTTGTCTTGTTGAATCATAAAACAGGTGAAAAATCCCACTTTTTCATGCAAGACAGTACATGATGGCTTGGCAAAGCACCCTAGTAAAGCTATAGGAAGCGTTCAGGGAAATTCGAATTCTAGCATGTTTTAGTATTTTAGCATTGTGTGTAAGTGTGGTACACTTTAATTCATGAGCGATGGGGAACCTGCTTTAAAATGGCTCGTGAAGCTAGAAGTTGCTCAATTTAAATGAGTTATAAATGTATATATAATATAACAGCAAAATATGCTTAAATAAAAATACAAGACAAAACAGGGTAAGAAAAAAACTGCCAGATATTTAGTGTTTCCTGAAGCAAAAATACATTTAATTTAAATACTTTTCTCAGAAAACAAGACTTTATATCTATAATTATTAATGTTAATGTTAACTATTAATGTTACTTTGCATAAAATCTTATGTAATCTTAATTCAAGAATGTTTAGATATTTGCACTGAAAAAATAGACAAAAACAGTCATGTATTTAATAGTGCTGTGAAATGATTAATGCAATTCATTGCAAAATAAACATTTATGTTCACATAATATATGTACTGTGTATATTTATTACATGTGTGGTGTATATATATATATATATATATATATATATATATATATATATATATACACAAACACATGCATGCATATGTTTAAAAAATATTTTAGGTTTATATATTTATATATTAAAAAATTATTTGACAGAAAACATAATATATATATATATGTGTGTGTGTGTGCTTTTATGTATATAATAAATATACACAGTACACACATATGTAAACAAATGAACAATTGGGTGAAAGCATTGGTATTAAACATTAACATTATACCTAACAAAACCTAAATATTATATGTCACAGTAATTCATAGAAGTTGAAAATGTAGTTATTTTCACTGCAGAAATAAATAATTTATTTGTGATTTGGTTCATTTACAAGAACAGTATGAATGAACTGATTCACTTGAATCATTAGACTCTCTGGCTCGGATTGTTTAGCTTTTATTTACTCGGTCTGTGGAATGTATGTCTGTATAATTCAGAACTAGCTAGTGTGTATAGTTGGGTGTGAGTGATCTTGTGTGTTTGACTTTGTCTGTGACTCTTCAGAGGGGTTTGCTGTTGGTGTCTTTTAGTTTCTCCACTGGAAGATGAGCCCGTCGCTTCAGACGCCACATTCATCTGTCAGACCGTTCGACCAGAAAGCTGATTTACGGCGTACGTGTGTGTGTGTGTGTGTGTATGAGAGAGAGCCGGGGCCGTGGGTTAAGAGGAGGTCTGGCAGCCAATGCAGGACATTTATCATCTCTAACTGCGACAGTCAGATAAGAGAAAATAACTCCGTCTCCACACACACACACTCACACTAACACACATTCACACACACATTTTTAGGTTTACTGGCCCTGTTTTATTTCATTTCTCATTTTGATTATGCTGTAGTTTTGTTTGTTAACCAGTAACCGCACATCTGTGTGTGTTTAATAATGATGCTATACTCTTTTATTGAATTTTTTCTTCAATGGCAGAATAGCATTCTGTAGATTTCCTCTCCAAAATCAGTAAGAAAACATGTCGAAGGCTGTACAGTATTTGTGTTTGTTGGAGTGAGCGCTCTGGCAGTGATTTATGCGGCGGTCTGGATTGTGTTGGTTGTAAATGCGAGCAGACTTTTATTCTGTAAAGCGGGACAGATGAGAAGGCGTCTGGCGTGTACCTGAGAGACGCAGGGTTCAGGATCAGGTCAGGAGAGCTGCAGGCAGACGCAGAGTGATGGATGTCTGTTAGAATGAGTTTCTCTCCCTGACGGCACCCATCCCAGAGCCTGATGGATGATGGGAAGGTTCTTCAACCTGCTCCCCCTCGCCGGTCTAGGACTTTAATATCCCGGCGCAAGCACGGCTATTGATAAAAGTCATATTTTAGCATTGGCTGGGGTGTCGTTGCAGTGAAAAATGGCCGTTGTGTTGGCCAGGAAGGCTTGGGTGTGCAGAGATGTTGGGTTTTCTGTAAGCCCAGCGTTCTTTATCAAAATGTGTTTGTTTTGAATGTGTTTGTCCATCAGAGAGATTCTGAACTGCAGGTTAAGGCAGAGAAGGTGTAAAAGGCATTGCCCAGACACTAAAAAAATTAATAAAGACAAACTGCAACACTGCGTGTGATGGGCACAAAAATATGTATTTTTAATTTCTTTCTTCTCCTCTCGTCCTGTATTAAATGCGAGATAAATTCAGTAATTGTATAAATTCAAGCAGCTAATCAACCCTTTTCTTAGTTTAAGCACAATTTTTTAATATACTCTATAAATCATTTTCTTAATATGATATTATTATATAAACTAACAATTTTTTACAATTATTTATAATTTTTTAAAATTATGAAATATGTATTGTTTAATTATATATTTATTTTAATAAAAAATATATGTAAATCTAATATTGTATAATATACATGTGTAAATTATTTTTCACTAATATAATTTTTATATATTTATTTCTCGTAACTGAATGTTATGATGCTCAGTCAATTTAAATATTTTTTTTAAGTAAAACAAAAGCTTTTCATCATTAATCATGCACAGAAATTATGTAAAATTGAGTTACAAATTATTATTGAACTACCGCTCTCTTAAATTCTATCTGATTTTGTGTAATTTTGTGCAGTCTTGGGGCTGTAAAGAAAAAGCGGTTGTTAATGCAGGGCTTTCAGTTCCTCGATGGAATTGAATCTTGTCATCAGAGCTAAGCAATCCCAGGATAAAACTGCAATTCAATAAAGATTTGTTAGACACTCCGGACAGTTTAAACATGGGGTTAATGGTTATGTTTTTCTCTGAGAGCTTTCAGTTGGCTTGCATTTGCTTGTCTCTTCAGGGAGTCATTAGGAATATTTATCTCTTTTCTCGTAATGTTTCATTACTTCATAGTCTTTTCATTGAGATCCTTATTTTTTCCTTGAGATCCTTTTTCTGGATTAGCTTGTAGTTTTATTTCTTGTTTCTTAGAAATAGCTTGTGCTTTTACATGTTACTACCCCTACTTTTTTCTCTTATAGATAACAAACTAGTGACACTGATCTTTTCAAGCATCAAAAATAACAAGCAAACACTTGCGTTGACATGCACCAGTTTTCTGCCTCATTCTGTATCATTTAAAGCCCTCTGCAGGAATGGTTTCTGAATGGCCTTTTCTGTCTTCTGCTTGTAAAATTGACTCGTTCAGTCTCCCAGAGGAGACATCGAGGGCAAGTCTATTCTTCTTCCAAACAGTTGTTGTCTACGGAGTCGCTTTATTGGTGCTCTTCTGAAATGTGCAACATGCATTGTTTACACGCTCACCTGAATGATTTATAGTCACAAAGTCATTTTCAGTCCATTCTTTACAAGAGTCATAACCTTTATGGCTTTAATAGATTGAGGGCTTGTTTATCACAGCATTTGTGTATTAATTAAGGTGTTTATTTCTATAAGTCATCATTGCATTTGCTGATACATAGAAGTTAGGCATGCATTTTTTTTCCTCAAATGACGTGCATTGATTAATCATTCACAACAAGTCATGCAGAAAAGCAGTCACAGGTGGAAGTATTCCTGCATGAGCAGCGCAGGTCTGTGTAGACCTACAGTATTTATCAAAATAATCTATGCAAAATAGCTGTTTATTTAAAAAAAACTAAATGTTTTTTTTGTTGTATTTTTTAATTTTATTGTTTACATACTATAATTTGTTTATTATTCTGTTGATCTTTATATTTTCAGTGTTAATTTTATATGTATATTATGTTTTTTAAAGTAGTATTGTTAATTAATTGCAAAAATAAAATAAAAAATTGTTCACATAATATATGTGTGTACTGTGTATATTTATTATGTAAATAAAAACACATGCATGTATATATTTAAGAATAATGTTTTCTATATAAAAATATCTCTGTTATAAAAATTGTATGAATATAAATGTATACATGCAAATGTTCTTTTATGTATGCATAATAAATATACACAGTACACACATTGTAACGCCCCTGTACTGTTTTTGTTGTTGTTTCTGCCTGTCGTGTCTACCCTGTTACGTTGTGGATTATATTAAAAGGATAATTGTTATCACACTCCTGAGTCAGGCTCCTTGCTTCGCCACACACACCCGTGACAGAATGACCGGACCTAAACAGTTTAAGTGTGTTTAAATGTGTTTCCCTAGCCCTTTTTGTTTCCGTGTTTTCTGTCAGTTTTTATTTTTTCTGTTTTCCCTCATGGACACCCCATACACTCCTGAATATTTCCACCTACTTCTGGAGCAGGGGAAGAGATCTCTCAAGGAGTAGACTGTTTCTACAGCCAGCTTATTACACCAGCTTTCTGGACAGTACAGCTGTCCGAAGACGTTCCTTGAGGGGACTTTGCCGCCTTTGTGGAGTGGACACTGGTGAGGAATGGATCGTTCTTCACCTGCTGTCCTGTGGATGATTTCGCCTGACCAAGAGCCTAGCCCACAATCTCCCCGATGTGTGGAGCCACCTCCTGTGCCCACTGCTGACAGAGAAGCCGAGCCCGGCGCTACTGACGAGCCATCGTCCACGAGGGTGACAGAGCTGAGGATCGCCTTGGGGACAGAGACGTCAGACCAGTTGCGAGACTAAGGACGGGGAAACTCTAGTTCCTGCTCCTCGGGTGCGCCCTCCGGTACCCCTGTATGGAATACAAAAACCTGCCCTCCCATCAAGTCCTGCCCACTCCACCACGGTCACCTGCCAGCACCGTTGCTCACCCTCAGCCCACCATCTGTGTTCTGGCCTCACCACGGGTCTGCCAGTCTCCCTCAGCTTTGTGGCTGGAGGACTCCGCCTCGTCCCTTTAACTAATTTAGGCGGAAATTACCTGGCACCTGTCCATCCATGACATCATACGAGAAGGCAGCAATCCCCAAACCCGCTACACACACCCCAACTTAAAACATTCACCACCCCGGTGAATACCTTTCACTACTATGGTCTAAAAACAGTAAAATGAGAATTCACTACTGCATCCATAGGACCCACCCCCTGAGGAAACCTAAAAGGGTTTGAGTGACATCCAGCGGTAGGGCGTGTAGTACTTCTAATTTTTGTAGTCTCAACTTCAGATGATATTGCTTGAGACGTCCCAACACCAATCCCAACCTCTCCAGGTGCTGCTGGAATAAAGTTGAAAAGTATAGTATAGTAGTAGAGCATGAGCAGTACTTGGCGCATTACATAACCCAAAGGGCATTCTGGTAAACTCAAAGAGCCCAAAGGGGGTGCAAAACGCTGTCTTCTCCTGATCTCGACTGGCTACAGGGACCTGATTGTATCCACAAGCCATATCTAACGTACTAAACAACCTAGCCCCAGCTAACCTGTCTAGGGACTCCACAATCTGTGGAAGAGGGAAAGCATCCTTGCTAGTACTCAAATGAAGCTGTTGATAGTCTACACACAGTCTAATCGAACCATCCTTCTTTTGCACCACAATTGGGGATGCATATGGGCTACAACTTTGTTTTACCACCCCTTGATCTACCAACTCTTGGATATGCATCTTTACTTGATCATACTGAAAAGGAGGTAACCAATGATAATGCTGTTGCACTGGAGTTTCATCCACCAAAGGTATGGTATGATCAACTAATGTAGTACAGCCCAAATCCCCTTCCCCCTGACTGAAGATATCACTATACCTTTCCAAGAGACTACAAGCCTCTACTTCTTCCTGCGAAGACAAATTTGGCCAAGCCAAATGAGAGAAATCTACTACAGGGAGTTCTTCTACTGCCACTGCTTGAATTATAGCTCCTTGTTCTCCCATAGAAATGGGCATTTTAACCCTTTGGGGTCTGAGGTGATTTTGGGGCACTTGAGATGTTTGGACATGCTCTGATATTTGTGATTTTATCAGCTTCTTTTAACATATTATTGACCAACATGTATTTTCTTGTAATCAGCACAAATTATTCTACAACAATAAATGACAAAGATTAATTTACATGTAACACCTCAATAGTGGCGTACTTCCCTCTATGATGGACAGACAGTTTACCTCAGAAGACCTAAGCACTTTATGGGAGGTGGCGGTGGGTACTATACCCTTGGGTGCACCCCCTAATTAATTATACATTATACAATAAATCACTCTCACAATCAATGAAAATAAATGACCACAGTTAGTGATAATAAACAGATACACAATGATAATAAACTGGGATACACAAAATCAACGGTCAGTCTGTTTATGCCGTTTTGATCAGTAGAGGTAATGCTTTTCTGATTTTCAAGTCCAAAAGGCAAGGCAAGTTTATTTATATAGCACATTTCATACACCATGGTAATTTAAGGTGCTTTACATAAAAGGAGTAGAATAATCATAAAAGCAATAATAACACAAGGAAGAAAGTAGAACAATCATAAAAACAATGATCACAACATAAAAAAGGCACAAATGCCTTGATTGACTAAACTGATTTTAAAATGATTTGGACGCGGAAGCGTGTAGCAGGAGCAGCAGAGCAGAAGCAGCTGTGCTGCAATAGTTTCAGCATTGAGTCTATTTTTGCTGTGCTGCTAAATTAAAGTGACAGTGCGTTGTTCTTGATTCTAAACTGATGATCTAAAAGATGTAGTGCTTGTGACAGATAATGCGTTGAAGATGATCGCTGCAGCTCAATTCGGAACATTCCCTCACGTAAAATGCTGTCTCCTTTGGCTTGGGGACACCTGATTTCTAGTGATTATCATCGTCTTGATTACAGAGACCATGTCTGCATTTAATAAACAGTTTAATCTCGTCATTATACATTACCCTCACTCTATTCTTTTATTTTATAATGTTCAGTGCTTTGCTACAGTACTGTTAAAAGCCCTGTATAAATTAAAAGTGATTGACTAAGAACACACCCATTGGAGAGTCCTATTAATGAGAAACAGCTGTGAACAAAAAATGTATTGAGCTTTTTCTGAAATTTCCCAGCTGTATGACATCAGTGGACATTGGAAGCTATTCTCTATAAAGGCATGAAGTAAACAGAAGAAAGATTAGTTCTGAACTACATTGCCTTTAAAGCCTCTAAACAACCAAGCTTGCAGACTATATACCTTGCTTTTTACTTTTCTTTTATATTAGTATTTTATTTGCATTTAACCTATATACAATAAAACTATACCTTATTATAATTAGGACGCTGGCCTGCCTAAAGACTCTTGATTTATAGACTTAAGCAGAACAGACCATGGAGAAGTCTTCTGTGATCGATTCTGTAAGTATGAAATTTCATATGCTTGAGATAAGACAGATTTGACTTATTTTACCTAACTTGAGGATAAACAAAATAAGGTAGAAGGTTTAGCTGATCTCTCTCTGTGTGTATATATATATATATATATATATATATATATATATATACATACAGTATATATTGCTTTTTGTCATGTGGTTTTACTAATTTCTTGTTTGTGCAAAGGTCTGTACTGAGAATGTAAGATGTAAGAATGCATGTTACTGAGCATTGGTAAAACAATGAAGACTTTTTTTTTACTTAATACAATTGTGTTGCTACTAGTGGTCGGGTTTAAAAATGTATAAAAATCAAAAACATAAAAACTAAAGTACAAATGAAGAACTGAAAATCACAAGTAGAAGATAACACTGCAAATTCAATAATTTTGATGTTTGTGTTTGTATTGATTTAGAGAAACATGAAAGGACAGCTGTTACTGCATTTACTTTTTCAAGGTACAGTGCCTGTTTTTTTGTGGCGTGAGACACGGTTTGTTTACATACTTCAGAATGCAATGTCATAATAGCCTGTATTTGTGTGGCTTTTAACCCAGATGCACGTTTAGATTGAACCAAATTGCTAAAAACACAACATTTATGTTGTATCTTTTTTTTTTTTACTGGACATATTAGCTTAAAATAGTAAACTGTTTATATTCAAAAAGCCTAATCAACAATGCTAGTATATTATACCAGAGTAGCTTGTAACTTTGCAATAATTACAAAGAGCTGAAGAAGTTTAAATGTCTACTGGAATTAATCCAAAATATGACTAGTGTAGAGAGTGAGAGTGAGATGCATCATCAAAGACTCCTCTCATCCCAACCATAAACTGTTCACCCTTCTCTCATCGGGACGGCATTAAAGGACACTTCACTGTCGCACCAGTAGATTAAAAAACTTTCCCTCAGTTATCAGACTACTGAATTTCAATCTCAGGCGCTAAGCACTACTTATACTAAGCACTAAAATACTGTATATTTTGCACAACACCTTGCACCTTTCTACCTCCTGATGACATTTGCACCGTGGTCATGAGCCTTACATGTATGACCCTATGTTTAGCTTAATACACCTGACCATACAATGCACCTTTGTTATACTTCCCTCGCAACTTACATTGTATTCAATGTGTTCAGTTGAGCGGGTCTCTATTCTATTAAACTACCTCATATTTGCACTAGTTGCCATATAGTTGTTGTATATACATATATTTTTAACTAATAGATATATTTATTTATATATTCTGTGTTTGCACTTTCTGGTTGGATGCTGACTGCATTTCATTGGCAATGTACTTGTACACTGCACAATGAAAATAAAGATGAATCTAATCTAATCTAATCTAATCTAATGTAATCTAGTGTAGCAGGTGGCAATAAAGTTATAAAAAAAAATGTTCAAATATTGTCCCACAGGTGTGCTGGTGTTTGATGCTCTGGCATGGGAAGTGAGAATGCCAAAAAGCATTCATGGCCTTAAAGGTTCCTGCTTGGTTATACCATGTTCTTACTACTACACATCAAACCCACCCAAAAACCCACGCAGAATTGTGTGGTATCAGTGGGTTTCTTCTGGCTATCCTTTAGTTTACGATCCATTGCATCCAAAAGATATAATTAAGAAGTTCAAAAGAAAAACTGATTTATTTGGGAACTCAAGTTGGGATTGCAGTCTACTGATTAAAAATCTGGACCAGGCCCATCATGGAGAGTCATTATATGCATGGATTGACCCTGAAAACATTGGCTGGCGCACCTACAAGTTTTATGATGTCTCCTCCACAATTTTTGTTGACGGTATGTAAAAAATATTTTTTAGTTATAATAAAATAAATAGTATGGTAATAGTAAATAGTATGTGGATAATGGTAAATAGTAAATAGTATAGTATAGTAATAGTAATAGTAAATAGTATGTGGATGCTAATATACAGCTATCTATATAGTTGTCATTGATGTGAACAAGCTTTAACGGTGATGTTCCTTCTTGTTTTAGCAAGTCCACAACAGCCCAGTATCAACATCTATGGAGGTGTTCAGACGGGGGACACCATCACAGTAGTGTGTTCAACTTTTCACACATGTCCATACAGCAAACCCAAAATCAGTCTCAGCAATATCACAGGGTCTGATGAAACAGAGAATACACTTGTTGAAAATGGCCTGTGGAAATTCAGTCTGACACGCACATCTGTCACAAATGCAGAAAACCTGACTATTGAGTGTAATGTGACATATTATGGTGGCATAACAGTTACAGCAATGAAAAGCAAAAATGCGCAATGTAAGTTTTCTGTGGAGTTATGAAATGCTTGCTGCAGGTGTTATATTTATTGTGCACTATTATTAATGACTAATCCTTTCACAATAGCCCCTGTCCATGAAGAAACAGACACGAATGTTCAATTGAACACTGATTGGCTTTACGTCCTAGTGCCCTCACTTGTGTGTGTCCTTGCTTGCATACTTGCTGGTGTCATCATATACAAGAGACGACGCAGGTGTGTGTGTGTTCAAGTTTATACTAATTATTCATAGTCTGCAATCTGTAGATATCTCTTTATTGCACATTTTAGTTCCTCACATTGTCATTATTTATTTTAGACAGACCCCTGGTGATATGCAAGGATCTGAACAGAGGGTATGTATTACATGTTCACTTCTTTTCATTAAAGTAACTGACAATACTGTCTTAAATGAAAGTAATTAATTTTGCAATAATAGTTTTTAATGACAGTTCCCTATATGTTGGTTGGGAGTTGTGTCATGACTCAGCATTAGGGATTTACTTAAAAAATGTAGGCAAATGTTTGGGTGGTGCATGTACAGTACTGTAGAATTTTGCTGGCCCGGCTCATGATGGCGCATTTTATTTAGTTTGCCATAGGGTTAGATGTTCATGGATTAGATGCATTAGGAGGTTGGCTATCGTCTTTCGAAGATGAAGATTCATAGCTACTGCACCTTCGGGTGTTGACACAGGCACAGAATCTGACCCGGAAATGACAGTGTGCTTTCCTGGGCAGCCGTTGACATTTTCCAGGTGGAAAACACTGCCACTACTGCTTCTGTCTTGCATGCTATGGCGATCCTGCAGGCTTGGTGGACCTGCAGGATCGCCATAGCAGAACCCACTCCAAAAAAAACAAACTTGAGGTTTGTACCGAACCTGTGCTCTGCTACTGACCTCACCGGGTGACGAAAGTCAAAGAGCAGTCCCTCTGGAAGGCAATGTCCACATTATTGGTCCAAGAGTGCCATCTTTGGCTAAACCTGATCGAGATAAAGTATGATTTATTGACACTCCCATCTCCCAGGCTGACCATCTTTGGCATTTCCTGCTCTGAAGTGTTTCTCCACCAACCACCATTCTACCACGGGCCATGCCCCAGTCTACTTGTCAACCGCAGTGACTCCTGCATTTCAGCCAGCCACTAAGTCCTCTGAAAAGATGTAGCAATCCTGACACAGGCAAACCGTGGACATGGGACCCCATCCCGCTGGCTCCTGCTGGGTTCTTTGACTCGGCTATGCGATTTAGTTTGCCAGGGCAACCCCACAGGTTCAGCAGCACTCTTGAGACTTCTGTGGCAGTCTGACAATCCCCTGTCCTGTGTGAGGAGATTGACATCCTACTGGCGAAGGATGGGCTGATGTTTACACCCCTTGCTTTATCTTACCCATGAAAGACAGTGCCCTTAGGACTATTCTGAATCTAAGAGTCTTGTTTTGTGCCCTTTACAAGTTCCATTCAAGATGGAAGATATGATGCAGATCTTCCCCAGGATTGGTTTGCAACAGTCTTTCATGTCTCGATTTTTTTTTTCTTGATGTGGACTGCTCTTACAATTTGCGTTTAAGGGTCGGGCATGGCCCTTTCCTTTCCCTCGAGCTGTCTCTTTTCCACTGTGTCTCTACGAAGGTTAGGGTGCCTTTAGCCTTCTTACACCTCAGCCAGTTGGGGCTGATACACCCTTTGGGTTAACTGGGAAAATCGTGTTTAATTAATGCGGAACTCTCTCATGTTGTCCTGAGATGTATATACGTTAAAGCATTCCCAAGGTTCCCGCCACGCTCTTCCCGCGATCAAGTGGTGAACTTGCAAGCACTGCCCTCGAAGGAGGCAGATTCAGCCTTTCCATTACTGTGTCCTGTATTGCAGAGGTTGGCTCACCGGATAGTGAAGAGGTGCTTGCTCTAAAGTTCAGCTCTAACTCTAAACAAACACACCTGTCTTTAATTTTCAAGCATTCCTGAAGATCTAAAGGAGTTGCTTCAGGTATGTTCGATTAGAGTTTGATATTCAATTGCCTGGAGCAAGATTGGGCACCCCTGGGATAGTGGATGCCATCACCATGCCCTCTGGGGGTGAGGGCTCACTCCACACAGAGTGTTTCCGCCACCTGTGAAATCACATATCACCAATCACATACCCATAAGCCGTAAAAAGATGTGTTCGACTTGGAGTGGCGCTGCAGTGATCGGTCGGTGTATAACATCAAAGAACTGCAAGAGAGATCATGTCTCAAGGTTAGCTTTGATGTCATACAACGGTCAGTCACTGCAGTGCCACTTCAAATCAAACACAACTAATCTTTTTTTTCCAAAACCTGTCGGGAGTAGGACCACAACATCACCTCAAAATGTGAACCAAACACTCTTCTTTTTTGGCCATCAGTTGGCAATAGGGATGCACCGATCCAACTTTTTCAGTCCCGATACCGATACCGATCCCTGGGCTTTGTATATCTGCTGATACCCG
>JAUCMT010000065.1:594715-606086 GCA_032357475.1 Enteromius thamalakanensis
ATATATAAATATATATTAAAATGTCTAAATAACAAAAAAAAAAAATGCAAGTATTTACAAATGTATTTTTACTTGCATTTAAAATATGTATGATTTTTTTTTTATATTTTATATAATTAAGTCATAATTACGAAAATAATAAAATACAATAAAATATAATTGCTTACTTTTAGTTTATATTGTAACAAAAAATTATATATATATATATACACACACACACACACACACACACACACACACAAGTGTATTTGTAATTTAGGTTTAAAATAGTTGTCAAGTAACCAATTTAAAATAGTTATAGTATATAAATTGGTTAAAAAACATTAAACATTAAACTAAAATGTAAGTCAAAACTTAATTCAAAAATTCTAAAATAAAATTGAATACAATAACAATATAAAAAAACATACACGAAAAGTACAACATTATTATTTTTTAAATAATAAAAGGAATATCAATGAAAATGAGGTCCTTTGAGATGCTTTAAGTGTTTTAAAAGCAAAGACGTCACATCATCAATACAGAAAAAAATACTTTTATTGTGTTTAGATATCGCATACACTAGTTCATTATAATCATATAAGAAAAATCTCTTACACGTGATATTTAGAGAATCAAAACTTTGGTGTGAGCGTCTTACTACAGCAATGAAGGTGAATTAAACATAAAAAGCAAACAAACGTCCTGCTTGCTTCTTCACAAATACTCAAACAACTTTATTCTTGCAGCATCGCAACATTTTCAGATATTATGAGTTATACCAACCAAACAGCACGAGTTCAGTCCAAAAGAGTTTAACAGCCTTAGAAATGTGGAAAAGACTTTAAATGGAAGAAAAAACATTTGTCGAATGACTCTCAGCACAGAAACGCAGAGTGACGGCTGCACGAGAAATAATGCTTCAGCGTCACAGAATCAGTGTGTTTGGGTTTCTAAATCACAACGAACCTGTCGCTAACCTGACCATACACCCGGTCAGAATCTGTTTAGCCTTTGTTTCGCATACGTCTTGATGAGTTTGCTATGCGTTTCTGTCAAGGCTGGTGTGATTAAACTCTCACTGTGTCATCTCAAGAAGGCAGTGAATGGAAAATAAAAACATTTGAAAAAATCTAACATTCTTTATGAGCACATATAGTGAGTACAGTGGGTCCAAATGTCTGACGTACACTCTCAGAAATAAAGGTACAAAAGCTGTCACTGGGGCGGTGCCTTTTTAAAAGGTATGCTTTTGTAGCTATTAGGTACAAACATGTACCTTTCTTTAAAGATGCACCGCCCCAGTGACAGCTTTTGTACCTTTATTTCTGAGAGTGTATAATCAAGTAATATTTGAGTCTCTTTGTCACTAAACAAAATGTTTTATGACATTGACTTGAAACTTGATACTGGTTTAATTAAAATATAGGCAAACAAATTGCAATTAAAATTGTTATTGATAAATGTACAAAATAATCTAAATTGTTCAAAAATACATGCCAGATTTCATTTATTAAGTATATTGCAATATTTAAGAAAATTTTATATTTACTAATATTATTTATTTTATAAATAATATTGTATAATTTATTATTATTACTATTTTTGTATTCACTATTAATAGCTAAAAATTTGTGCAGTCAAGTGATTAATCACTTCCAAAATAAAAGTTTTTGTTTACATAGTATGTGTACTGTGTGTGTTTACATTTTAAATATATTTATATATAATATAAATTATACAAATATAAATGCATACATGTAAATATTTTTTGTTTATGTTTTTATATGTATGTAATAAATATACACAGTACATGCACATATATAATGTGAACAAAAGCATTTGGATGCGATTAATCGTTTGACAGCACTATAAAATTTAAAACATTCTTAATTCCTAAAATCCACTAAATATTTGTTTTTACCTTATTTGAAATATGAAAATACTCCTCTCATGGATTTTTGAGAATGAAAGTGAATAAAAACATCCTGCAAAGTTTTAAATCTGAAAGTGCAGTGTGTATAAACTTATTGTATCTCAAAAGAGCGATTTGACTCTGAATCATTGATATGAGTCGTTGATAAGAGTCCCAAGTCGATTCGTGTTGATGGAGAAATTAAACATTAGCATATTGCTGCTTACTTGTTAGTCCTTTCGCATTGGTCTGAATGTAAATGCTAATTCATTCTTCACCACTAGGTAAAGCTTTTGGACCACTTAAACCTCACAAACACTGCTTTAAATGAAATCGACCAATCGATGGAGGAGTTTGGAGAAATGAATCGTTGAACAAATTGTTTGAGAGTCATTGATGCCATCCTGTTATTTGAGACCTTTCATAACCCTGAATAGGAGCACTTCAATATTATTAGTTTAATATTTACATATATAAATATACAAATATTTAAATATTGAAACTAAATTAAATTTTATGTGGCATTAGGCATCAGACGTTTGGAGCCACTGTACGTGGGTAACATGAGACACCAGCCGTGTTATCTGAGGACTATTAGGAAGCGTGATGCGATGAAGAAGCACACGAGCTGTTGTCAGACTGTAGGATTAAAGTGCAGTTAAAGTGCAAAACGGTGAAACTGATTCATTAACCCAACACAGTGTTACCCGTGTAAGACGTACTGATCGTGATGGTGGTGCATGTAAACGCTGGCCGCTGCTTTGTACAGATGACACTTCTAGTACGCTAAAGATGGCGTGCGAAGTAAACATTTGATACGTGTAAAAAAATAAAGTCGATAAGAGTCCGTGACGCTTACAGAGGGACGTACTTCTGTTTGTCGCGCAGGTCTCGGCTCCGGCTGCGGCCCGGACGGGCGGAGGTGGGAATGGAGTGGGCGGACGGGCTCTTCTTGCTCGGGCAGTAGCTTGACTGAGTAGACAGGTTGGAGCGCGTCTGGCCGGCATTGTGGTCAAACTGCATCAGGCAGAAGATCAGGTCTGTAGGCACCAGCTCGAAGTCGTACGGAGGATTCGTGATCACGTATCTGTAGAAACACAAACAAACACCACTCTGAGAATTTAGCTAGAGCTCAGTTGGTTTGAGAAATCATTTGACTCTTTCTAGAGTAACACATATAGGATTTAGATCTGTGGACTGGCTGGGTCACTCCAGAACCTTGATATGCTTATTACGGAGCCACTCCTTGGTTTTCCTGGCTGTGTGGTTTGGGTCATTGTCATGTTGAAAGACCCAGCCACGACCCAGTCACTGTAGGTAGGGTATTATTGGGATGATACTCATCATTCTTCTTGTTCTACTTTGGTCTCATCTGAACACAGGACTTTCTCCCATAACTCCTCTAATGTGGATCCTCAATAGGGACCCTAGTGTGGTGCCTATTGTCCCAGCTGAAACTAATCTAGTAAAGCTAGTGAAGCTGGTTGACTCACCGTTTAGTGCACTGGCTGGGTGCTCCCAGATGTGCGTCTCTTAATCGGTAGATTCCAAAACACAACATGTTGTACGTCTTCAATGCTTTACAGAATAAATCACCATAACAGCCCCCATCCTGAAAACACAAGCACAAACATTATATGAGGATACAGATTTAAAATTTAAGCAAATATTTGACCAAATTGCATCTAGTGGAAATGTTTGGTACTGCACCCTAACAAACAAACAACAATAACAAAAAACAAATATATATAAAAATGACCGAAAGCTCTTTTTTCCATACATTCCTCAGTATGAAACATAGCTTTACTGCAATTAGTTGTATTTATTACAAGGAAAGTTGTTGCAATCAATTTATTTTAGCTATGTTAAATAAACAAATGTTGTCGACTAACTTTCAACTAAATTTGTTTAATTAAATGTAGCTAAAATAAATTGATTGCAACAACCTGTCTAGTAAATTCAATCATTTTTTCAGTGTTCTTTAGATTTATGGATTTGATTTTAAAGTTTTAGCGTAAAAATGTTTCGGGAAACGTATTTTTCATATAAATTTTATATTTATATATATATATTTTCCCCTTGATAATTTATAATTTGTCTTTTTTTTTAAATTTAACAAATAAATCAATAACTTAAACTTAAGTTTGGACTCCAAAGCTTTTAAGATTTGTAAGTTGGAGTTAAGTTGCAAGTGTTTAATAAGATTTAACAAATAAAAAATTTCATTTTCAGGTAACTACGGTGGCCCAGAAGTGGACAACATAAAATTTTAAAAGCAAACATAAGCTCACAAGCACAATGGAAATGCTCCCAACCACTGGGGGGCATTTGGTCCACAGAAACGGTATTGTGCAAGGTACCATGGGCTCTGTGGGCTTTGTTGGTAGTAAAATGTTGTTTTTCGGACCCACATCGCGAACTAAAATAATGCCAGGTTTTAATGTCATCATTAAAACTATCAAAACAGGTACAGACCCTGACTACTTATGAAATGCAAACAATAACCGTTTCTGCAGACCAACTGCCCCCTAGTGGTCAGGAGCATTTCCGTTGTGTTGTGGCTTAATGTTGTTGTGTTGTGAGTTTATGTTTCCTTTTTTAATTTTGTTCTGTTGTGAGTTTATGTTTCCTTTTTTAATTTTGTTCTGTTGTGAGTTTATGTTTCCTTTTTTAATTTTGTTCTTCTGTGATCTTATGTTTTGTTTTGTTTTTTTGTTGTGTTGTGAGCTTATGTTTCCTTTTTTAATTGTTTTGTGTTGTGCACTACTGGGCCACAGTATATAACAATAATGCATCATAATTATTCTATAAATATAATTTAGTACTATAAATTCCTCTAAATATGGTATAAATAACGTGTATAAAGCTACTGTCTCTGAATTTTTTTAAGTGTTTTACGTTAACATAAAAATAAAAAATAAATAAATATTATTTTATTCCCAGCCCACTTGTTTAATAGTTTTAGTTAACTCTAATAACCTTTCTTGCGTCATGTTTTATCAGACTGACTCAAAATACATAAATTATACAGTACATCATGTTTCTGCTTAAAGGCCTGAAGAACTTTATTTAGGTTGCACTGGGAAGTTGCAGTATTGACTATTGAGTCTTTCACTATTGGTCTGAATGAAAATGCTAATTCATTCTTCACCTCTAGGTGCCGCTTTTAAAGCATTAGAATTGTTAGGGAGCCATTGAATAAGGGAGTTAAAAATTAATGCATATCATAAGAAATGGAAAGTGTTTTTGATCTTGTACGCATGTCAGCCTGTTTGTGACTCCCAAAATCTTTCATTACGCATAATAGGAGCACTTTAACATGTTGAACGTTTCACTGAAGTGAAAGAAAAGTTGTGCATTTTTTATCTCTACACAAGAAGCACCTGAGGGTTAAACATAGAGCAAATTAAGAGGTCAGTCTCACCCCGAGGTCAGCGAAGGGCCCGTCGTACAGCGCCAGCTGAGCGACCCGACAGCGGTCTCTGTTGGCCAAGGTTTGTGGTGTGCTGTATCCTCCACGCAGAGCGTTCTCCTCCGCAAGAAGACCCTCCAGCTCCGGTGTGGCTCCACCGGTCACCAGTGTCCTGATCAGTGTCAGGATGTTATCATTGAAGTACGTCTGAGAGAGAGTGAGAGAGAGGAGCATTACTACAGTGGATCAGAGACAAATAAAAAAGCATGCAAATTACAAAAAACATCTTCATTCATTTAATAACACAAATGCTGCATATACTGAATAGTGAGGCAAACAAGCACAGAGCACCTCAGAAATAATCAAGAGAACCGCAAAGTGATGAACATGGCTGGGACAGAAATTTGGGAGATTTAAGATTTTAGATTTATTTTACCACCCTACAGTTAAGTTTCCTCAAAGCATTTTTTTATTAGCCTAAATAAGCTGATGAAATAAACAGTTACTGTAACTGTGAAAGGTTATGTGACTAATGTACTTTTAAACATTCCCTACAAAAACCAACTGTGGTGTTGCTTTTAAAATGAATTAATGGATGAATACATTTATGTTGCCCTTTATGGTAACATTTTATTTGTAGGTTTCCATAATACAAAGTTATTATCTAGTAAGTACTGGGTAGTAGCTGTTGTACTTATAAAACAAACTCTACTTGCCACAAACTGTAATCACAGACTGTTCCAGAACTTAGTTACATGATAAGTACATTTTATGTCATATAAGTACAAAGGCTACTGTACTGTACTAAGTACTTAATTACTCTGTATTATGACACATTAAAATAAACTATATTTCAAGGTGTCCTTGTTACAGTATTTAAGTAATGAGTAATATTAATTAACTACAGTACTTACTATATGGTTAGGTTTAGGGTTACTTGCATGTAATTAATTGTTATTATAATAGTAAGTACATATAACGTGTAACAAGGACAGCTTAAAATAAAGGGTTACCTACAGTCATTATATAATAAAATTATTAAAAACACAAATGGAGTAAGATTTTTGTGGTTTGCGGCATGTCTTTACTTGTGTTGTGAATATTTTTAGCACATGTGATGCCACACTGATGAAGATGTTTTCTGAATTTGCTGGTGCTCTCCGTGTTTTCTGTGTTTTTGTGGTGACTTACGGCACTCATTAATGAATCCAGCACACTGACAGCGAACGCTGTCCCGCAGGCAAACGGCTGGGTGAGGTACAGCTCAGTGTCTGGATCGTCGTCATCATCCTGGTCCAGAAACTGGACGTTTGAGTCGTTCACTGCAGGCGCACACACATACACACAAACACACAGTGTGAGGAATGCGTTTCATTAAATGCGGAGTCTTATTAAAAATATTCAGAGAAAATAACAGGACATCACAGGGTCAAAAATGATCTTTTGGCAAATAGATTAACTGCTGCAACTTTCCTGTGCAACCTAAATAAAGTCCTTCTTCAGGCTTTTAAGCAGAAACATGATGTACTGTATTATTTATGTATTATGAGTCAGTCTGATAAAACATGACGCAAGAAAGGTTATTACAGTTAACTAAAACTATTAAACCAAAAATTTACATTTTACTTCAAATGCAACAAACTTGAACTAAATTAAAATATTAAGAAAACAATAAACATATTATTTTACATTTTATTTATTTAAACATTTTATTTTAGCTAGTTATAGGGTCTGAATACTTAGGACCAAGTGATATTTCAGCAGCAGGAAGTTAATTTCAGACCCTGATCTTTAGAATTTCCTGTCAGAGACACTAAGAAACACGTAACAGAGTGACAGATCAGATTGGATGGGTTTGACAGAACCAGCAGCACGGCTTGCCACACAGAAGCACACGGGACTCACAGCATGCTGTAGAAATGCTCATGCTAACAGTGAAAACACCTCCAGAGTTCTTACCCAGCTCTGTTATCATTGGGATGTTGTTTCCGCTGCTCTTGTCCTGGCTCAGAGAAACCAGGGGCAGCAACTTGTCTGTTTTAGCTGGCAGCATAAAACAACCAGTTACCAAAACCAACCACTTAGTTGTTTTACACTTCGTAACCATAAACCAAGAAACTCGCTTCAAAATTATTTTCAGCAACCGTTATTAAAACAGCCATTCACTCTCAAATGCTTGGGGGTCAATGGGATTTTTTACAATAAAGGTTCCATTGGTTAACATTAAAATATACATAAAATATTTTAAAGCAATTACTCATCTTCATTAATGTTTATTTTAACATTTACTAATATTAATAATCAAAATCAAAGGTATTTGTTATTTATTTATTTATTAATGTCAGGGTTATTATATTTACAGTAACTAACTTTAAAAACGTATTTAACTAAACTAAACTAAACTAAAATAAAGTTAAACTAAAATCTCAAGCTTATTTTTGCTAGTTGCCAAGGCAATCATTTTCGTTGTTTTAATTAAATTTGGTTTAATTATTATTTATATTTATTGTCATATTTGAATAAAGTAAAACGTATTTAAATTGTTAAATACAAATTTATAACATTAAAAATACTAATGCCAATTTCAAAACACTCACACACACACAAAAAACTACAAAAACTTTTTAACTTTTTAAATAAAAAGTCTAAAAATAAAAACATTAAAATACTGATGATAGAAAAAGATTAAATTCTGTAAAAATGCATTGCATTAACTGATGTTAACCAATTGGACCTTATTGTAAAGTGTTAGCAATTTTTTGGGGGGGGAATATGCTCACTGTGGCTCCATTTATTTGATCGAAGTGAAAACAAATGTAAAATATTACACGTGAATATCTGTTCAAATATTATTTCTGTGATCAATTCTGAATTTTCCATTTTCAACATCATTCCTCCAGTCTTTAGTGTCACAATATAATATAACCGTCTAATATGATGGTTTGCTGCTCAAGAAACATTTCTGATTATTATCAATGTTAAAAACAGATTATATTTTTGTGGAAAATGTGTCATCTTATTTTTTAGGATTTTTTTAATGAATAAAGGGGTTCAAAAGAACAGCATTCATTTCAAATAGAAATCTTTTTAAAACTACATTTGTGACTCTTGCTGGCAAAATTAGTATTAATGCGCACGGCCTAATTCTGAGCTACTGTATAAGGAATTTGGTATTTTCACAAAATACATTTAATTAATGAATTCATAATAAATATACCTGTGTCTGTCTGTATATGTTAATCTGTATTTTAAATAAACAATAACACAACAATCACTCACTGCTCTTGTAGTTTTAATAATTAGTTTGTTTGTTTTTGTTTGGTATTGATTCTTATTAATAACAACAAAGATTATGTAATGTTTGTTATTTTTTAAGGGCTTTTAATTAATAGAGAATGAAAATGAGAAATAACTCATTGTGACTGATTTTGCCAGCAGCGGTCACAAATGTCGGTCTCTTTTGATCAATTGAATGCATCCTTGATCACTTAATGTTAGTTTGGGTTAAAAGGTGCTTCTCACCGAGCTCAGTGATGATGGGAATGTTAGCTCCGGTGGTTATAGATGTCTGTCGCACCAACCCGTAAACGGGACTGTTCTCCGGAGACGAGCGGTCCATGCCTGGAGGAGTGAACCCTGGAGCAGAGCACATCAGTAAAGAGACATGTCAAATCAAATCCAAATTTTAGATTTTATTAATATTTTTCCTAAAGAGAGACAAACAGAAGTAGTGATGAAAACCAAAATACTAAATAATTATCATAGTAATCCACTATTTAGAAATGTAGCAATGACATTTTAGCTGTTATTCTGAGCCAAATCACAGGTGAGGTTAAAATCACTTCAGATGTTATTTTACTTCATGTTAATGGTAGCTCTATTAGTCTGTTTCTGACAGGGTTAGATGGCTGTTTTCTTACACTACCATTGAGAAATTTTAAGCAAACTATATTACAGACTTTTCTTTAAGACCCTAAAGAATCATATCAGCTTGTGGAAAACTGGCGTTATACATGTATGACATCTTTAACATATTGTTAGTGCACCAATTTTTTTCACGTCTGAATGAAAACGTCTAGGTTACGAACGTGACGTTACATATGGGAACTCGCCAGAGAGACCAATTGTCTTTGAGCTTTATACAAAATGCCAATGAATATTGGCGTGCACTTGATTGCACTCAGATGCACCTCATCACTACGTGAGTATAAGAGGGCACGAGTGCAGTACACTTGTAGGTTTTCACTGAAGAGCCGAGTCGGCGTCAGCGCGACCTCAGCGTTGTGACACAAAAGTGTAACGTCTCCGTTCCCTCCTTGAGGAAATGTGGGTTACGTTCGTAACCTAGACGTTACTCTTTCAGTCGAATCACTTCGACGTTACATATGGGAACACCCATGGAACAGTAGTTTCTGCATATGGAAATCAGAAAATTCAATATATCAATATATTATGGATATAATTGGAAAACACGGCCTTCGGGCTGACTGATTTAAGCCACAACTTACTGGGCGAATGAGACCCAGTGGATCACAGTACAGAGCTACTCCGCTCTAGTTCCGACTGCGGGGTAGGGAGGACTCAGGTCGCATATTTGGAGGGACCACTAAGAAAAATGCACACGAATCCCGTGGGAATGGCTCAGCAAGTCGACACAAGCTGGCCTTCGGTTCACCTGCTAACTTTAGTGAAGACACGGGACGACACAGCCTATACGTGAACGCCGTAGAACCTGACGAAGGTGTTGGGTGTCCCTGGAATGTGAACAGTGCGCAGCGTTTTCAGCCGCCACTGACTCCACAGGAGCAGATGGCGGGCAAGTTGTGACATGCGGGGCGGGAGTGTAGACCATCTTGTCTGTTGATGTATGCAACGCCCACTGTGTTGTCCGTCCAGATCAGCATGTGCTATCCAGGCTCCCAGCTGAGTCGCTAGAAGAATCAAGGGAACGTTGACCACCATGCCAGTAGTGGGGCAGCCTGTAGGGGGACAGGGGCAGGGATCACAGAAGTCTGAATGTCCTGGAGAAAAGTCTGGTTGCATTGAGCAGCGCTTACCTGCCTCCCTGGATCCTGCGCTGGTGACACAGTGCTTTGTCGAAGTCTGCCCCCTGCGCCAGATTTAGCCAGAGAAGTCACTCCTGGACCACAGCTGTGGACATCACCTGGCCAATGGCATGCTCTGCTACCTTTGTCGGCCAGAGAGCAAAGTCGTTCGCTGCACGGATTTCCTGCATCTCCCCTTGGTCAGGACCGTTCTCGTGCAGCTGTTTAAACGCCTTAGCCTGGTAGACTTGCAGCGTTGCCATTGCCGAATACTGGAATACTGGATTCGCCACAATCTGGTCAGTTCCTCATGCACCTCCGGGAAGAAAGGCACTGAAGGGGAATGCAGCTAGGCCACGGTCCTAAACCCCAGGTACCAATCATCCAGCCGCGAGGGGTCGGTCGAAGGCACATGTGGTACCTCCAAACCGATTTCCTCGGCAGCGCGGAGGAGCACAGCCGACAGTTCAACATCCGTCAGTGCAGCATCAATGAACTCATGACCCATCCACGAAAGCTGTCTCAGCGTGTTCTCGACCCAGACACGTGAGGGATCGTGTCTGTCTACAGAGGTGAGGAAACTCCCGCACCCAGAAACGCAAAGTCAGATGGACATTCCGGAGAACGCTTCACCAACCGCAAAAATGTGCTATTTTTTCCTGGATTGCCCAGGGAAGACCTTTGCACTCAATAGGTCTTTGCTCGCTTGAATGCAAAAAAAATTGGCACAGTCGGCTTTAAAAAAAGCCACCAACTTGCAGGATCCGCTGACAGCCACCCAGTAAACGCTGCCAGACGAGAGAGCAAAAGATCGCAGGAACTCTTTTCATGAGATCAACCGTCAACTTCAATACGATCTCCAGCTCCGAACGGCAAAGGCTCTGAAGCCAAAAGCTGCACTTGTGCCCTCTTATACTCACCTAGTAATGAGGTGCATCTGAGCGCAATCAAGTGCACGCCAATATTCATTGGCCTTTTGTATAAAGCTCAAAGGCAATTGGTCTCTCTGGCGAGTTCCCA
>JAUCMT010000065.1:608804-639298 GCA_032357475.1 Enteromius thamalakanensis
ATTTCTGCTGGAGGTCCTGGACATCTTGTTTAGACACATGGCATCATGGATTCTATCAAATACCAACAGATAACAAAATCAATAATTCACTGACTGTTAGAAATCTTATAATGGGTCATGGTTGGGTCTTCTACTCGGACAATAATCCAAATCAAACATCAAAATAAGAATTAGTCACTGAGCACAAAATGAAGCTCCTCTGAGCTGAACCCTGAGTGAGGTGAACTAAAGAGAAGAAGCATCATGGAGCTGGTTATCTGAAGGGTCCGAGGAGTTCTGGATGAAGGAATTGTCTCACTCTACAGGTGTTACAGGAGAAACTCAGAGCTGTTATCATGAGGAAAGGATGTAATAATTGGATGCCAACATGTATTGGAGAAAAACATTTATTTCCCAATGAGTTTTCTCCCCGTTTGTTATTGTTTTATTGTTCAATGATAGTTTAGAATTTTGTGAGTTTTTATAAACAATAGAAACAATAAACAATCAGATTTATTTTCACAGCCACCTTTGCTCTGCTTTACCATGCATGGGTGTTATTAGTGGAGGGGACTGTATATATTTAAAAACGGACAAAAACACTTGTGGTTATACTTTAAATCAATATTTCACTTGTCAAATTAATATTTAAAGTAAAAATAATGAAACTAAAACTTACAACTACTAAATAAAATAACAAATCCTAAACATTTTATTAGTAATAAAACAACAAAAACTACTTTTATTTGAAAGTCTAAATGAATATATATGTATATTAGTTAACTGCAATGCAATATTTTATTATTTGTTTAATAATGTACTTAAAATAAGTAAAATAAAGAAATAAATAAAAAATGATAAAACTAAATAAACATTTCTAAAAAAGTTATAAGAAACTAAAATGACTCAAATTAAAATTTGAAAACTACACTAAAACTGAAATAAGAATTAAAAATAACATTTAAAAAAAGTAACACAACAAAATTAGTAGTTCCAAATAGTTAATTATGGCTAGAACTAACACTCACTAAACTAAACTAAATAAAAAAATAAACATTTTACAAATTTACCAAAGTTGAAAGTATGAAAAACTTGAAAATGATAATAATTACTGTAATATATCTCAGTTGTGCTGTTCTAATTTCCCTCAGTTGTGTTGTGTATCTTACCAGGATGACCTTCTCTATGTCTTTTGATGGACACCAGTGAAACATTCCTGTCGAATCATATTTCTTTATGTTCTCATCCATTGTTTCCAATTGATCGTGTCCAGAGACCAACAACGGGTCATGCCTGAAATCAACAAACCACACAAACCTGAGCGGCCAAATTCATGTTCGACTTCCAACAACAGCGAGATCGATGGCTTTATAAAGCAGACGTTTGCAGGGAATGAATTGGATGCTGGGAAGTAGGGCTGCTGTTACAGGACGTGATTGAGAGCAGGGTCTCAGGGACGTTTGATTGGCCCATTAGAGAGGTGAAGGTTTCAGCATTCTGTCAGAGAGCGTTTCTATCCGTCAGCTGCGGCTGCTGTTATGACTTTATTTTCAATCATTAGGCCATTAAAGCTGCAGAGGCGCTCCTCACTTCCTCCAGCTCGGTGTCCATCAAACTTAATGCACAGAATGACAGCAAACCCATGCGGTCAGCACCGCTGTCAGAGAAACACCAGGTACACTGCATTACATCACCAACACACATACACCTGGACAGGAAAGAGTTAACCCTTAAAAAATCTGTCAAGAGCATGACTCACGAGCCACGTCTCACCCTAAAATAAAATTAAAAATTACATTAAAACATTTAAAAGCACACTTGGCAAACAGACTGTTTGCTTTATAATATCATTTTAATGATGTCCAGTTACTCATTAGCATGACCCAAATATATTGCAATAAATATATTCAAATAAATTATATAGTAAATTATATTTAGAAAAAATGAATTTATATTATTATATAAGTAAATACAAAAATTATGTGTGATTTGTGTTTTATTACAGGTTAAATAAAAAATGTAAAGATAAAAAAAAAAGTAGAAAAAAAGTCTGTGATTATTGTAATAATCAGAATTTGTGGATCCAATACATATACTGTAAATGATAAATTCCAGCAAAAGAGTTTAAATTAGATTAAAGAGAGTATTTTGTTTCTGATGAGAGTGTGTAATATAAAAGCCCAGTGTTTCTCACAGATTCTGACACTAACACACTTCTAGAAGAGCCTGATCCAGTCTGCTCTTCATTACTAATGCAGCGCTGACGGCCATACGAGCGATAGAGCCTCAGGCTACAATAAAACCACCTTAAACACCTCACACACACTCATCACAGAGACAACACACACACTCATCACCAGACAGACGCTCAAACACAGAAACTCTTCTCTCCATAAATACAATAATATAGCTCAAAAACCCTTTTCTCTGACAGACTTCAATTCAGTCTTGCTGCACCAAAAAGCTTCTAACAGACTTATTTCAAAAAGTTTTAAACATGGTCAAATATTGTGGGATTCAAACAACATCTATCTTCAGATAATATTTCTGTGTAGTAGTCTGTTTGCATGTACTGTACAGTATATGTTAACAAATATATATATATATATATAAACACACACACTTTGATTATATAATAAAAATATACAACTACATGTATGTGTGTGTGTGTGTAACCCAAAATAAAGATTTGTGTTTATATATACATATATATATATATATATATATATATATATGCATGTGTCTACTGTTTATATTTATTATGTAAAATAACATATATATACATATAGGACATATTTTGAAAATATTAAAATATTATATTCACATATTTTTAATAAATCAAAGTAGCACGTTTCCTAAATATATACATGCATGTGTATGTATTTACATGTACATTATAAATATACACAGTACACACACATATATAATGTAAACAAAAACTTTAAATATACTTTATGTATACGCACTAATACATATACATATTTATTTTTTATTTTTTTCTCTAAATGCCACTTGCTATTAATTACTGCCCATACAGCATTCAGAAGATATTATTCTCATTCCATCATGCGTATTAATGGCTTTTATTAATTCACTAGCAGCTCTTTCATCAGTCAAAATCAATAAATGGACCAGTAATTCTGCCGGACAGGATAAGAGGCAGGTAGTGGAAGTTAAAAGTGGGCGGAGCTTCGGACAGCCCGAGGCGACACAGACCAACCACCACCTCTGATTGGCTGCAGCCATGGACCATGTGACCCGTTTAGTGAACATCAGAGAGGACAGGGATGCTGGACATGAAGGGCTTTCACAAAGCAGCGCTAGTGAAATAATGTCACGCTGCTCATAAAAGAAGTCAGAAAGACGTGCTCTTACCTTATTATTTTGGGCGAGCATGTGGGTGATGTTTTCATCCCTCCGTTCCGCTGTTTTTTCTTGGGTGACAGAGCCGACTGCTGCTCCTCCTCCACTACTGAAACACCAGACACAGTTTGAGACGCAACCAAACCACACATTACAAAGCATTAAACACTCCCAAACACACAGATGTGAGACAAGCACAGAGACAGAGAAAGACTGGACTGTTCTGATGTTTGTGCTAAACTTCCCTTGAACCCTTTATGTATAACAGATCATGTATACTGTAATACATAAATAATTGTGACCAAAGTTAAAATGCATTGGAATACTTGCAGATTCAAGGATGCATCTGGAAGTGGTGGTCATGTAAATCAATGCATATACTTTAAAATACAGTGAATATACAGTATTTGTATTATAACTGTGTTCATTTGGGTTTTTTATTCTTGCACTATATATAAAGGTTTCAAGTAAAGTGTTGCCTTCAGCTGCATTATTTTTAAAAATTGTTAACTTTTTCTTTAAAACATGTACAGCTTCACATTATTTTTAACAGAAAGCAGTAAAATTATTAGATCTGCAGCAAAATATTAATAATAAAATGTAATGCTTTTGACAACATTTTAAATATTTTTTGGGTTGGCTTATACTATTTACTAATAATTAAATAGTATAAGCCTTTTTTAAGTTAACTTTATAAGAAAATACTAAATTATACTAAATTTCAGTTTAATATATATATTGTATTTTATCTCAAATTAATGCAGGATTATGGACCCATTGAATTGCAATTTTCTCATTAAAATGTTTTTCTCTTTAAGAAAAACAAACAAAAGCTTTTTCTCAAAAAAAGTTTTCCTCTTTTCTAAAAACATTTTTTTTCTCTTCAGAAAGCTTAATTTAAAAAAATAAATAAAATTCTCTCTTTAAAAGCTTTTTCTCTCTTCAAAATCAAATACTTTTTTCCCTTAAAAAAACCCACTTGATTTCTCTTTGTAGAAAAATAAATAATTAAAATAAATAATGTTTTTTATTAGTTTTTTTTTTGTTTGTTTGTTTATTTTTACCATAATGTGATTCAGGACAACTTGTTTAGTATTTCTGAACTCTGTTAGTCGCCATGCACTTCCCACAAAGCCAGGCCGAGTCTTACAGAGTGTGTGTGGGCCGATGGTGGAGGTGGAGACGTGGCTGGAATGATATCTGTATTTAACAGGTAGACTACAGGCCCGATGCAGACGGGTGGCATCAGGCGCATCTGCGTTGCTGCTGCTCTGATACAGCTCTCTAGAGCTGGCCAGACTGAGTCTGTGCAGGTATAAGGCGGCCGGAGACAGCAGACTGCCTTTACGGTTATTTACTAAAGGCACTGACACACGGACACCCCGGACAGCAGGAGGCGCTCTCACAGCGCACTGAGCTCGCATTACGACGGGTTTGGGATTCTGGGGCTGGAATGTTGGACTGAGCTCATCATTTACTGTCAAATAAAAGACATACATTCATAATCAGGCAATGAAGAGAATCACCCATTGTTACTGTCCTTAACATATTAATATATATATATATATATATACTGGTTGTTGTATTTTTAATATTTTATGTAGATTAAATATTTAGATTATTTTACAATTTTTAAGCATGGAAATTCAAAAGTAGTGAATGTTTTTTATAATACTTACTCTGAATACTGATTTTAATACAACTTATATGAAAAAGTACTTTTGAATATTTAATTACTAATTAATTTTTTATTGATCCTCCAGGATGCTTGCTTATTATTTCAGAGATATTGGGATATCTGTCAGGTAGTAGTGATGTTATTTGGATAATATTCCTAAACTGAAATTGCTGACGGCATTAGCCGACATTCAGCATCATTCAATTCAATAAAAAAGCGCCACATTATCAGAACTGCAGTGCAGCAGCACCATCTAGTGCTCAATGAGAGCAGGTGTCTACAGAGCTATGTTATATTAAGACACAGTGACAGACAGACTGCAAAAAGTATTAGGACACAACCTGTGTAAACTGTCTTCATACATCTATTAATGACCAGCGAGCAAAAAAAGGTGTTTCTCTACATTTTGAATGACACTTGCGTTGATATATTATCTGGTGCAATTACACATTAATGTATGTCTTAGTTGTCCAAATACTTTTTGGGGGCCACTGTATATAATCCACACCTATTCTGCATCTCAATTTGCACATATTCATCAGACCAAATCAAATAAAATGTTTGGATGAGAAGAACATGAAGAGAAGTGTGGCGAGAATGAAGAGAAGATTGATGAAGAAACTGCGGACAGTTAAGAAACAAATTAGTAAAAATGGGGAAAAGACTTACTTGATTTGATGTATCCGTTATAGTTACTTTTAGCTGAGAAAATGCAAACACAAAATGAGGTTAAAGTGAGATGTGTGGAGCAATGATGAAATGATGAAACCAGTGACACAGAAAATGGAAACAAATAGATTATTTTTGAAAACTATTACTGGATATCTTCAACCACCAAATCAGAAAAAACACTTAACTAGTCTCCTAGCCTGACCATCTGACCCAAAGAGCCCCTAACATTATCAAATTTAACCAATCTAAGCAGCATGGCCAGGCTGGGACACCAGATAATTACTTTATAAGCTTTTACATATCTTTGCTTTAAACCTCCAATACAAAAGATATGTACTAAGTGTATTTACAGCATATACTGTATAATGCTCCTATACAGTATATACGTGTTAGTAATGTCAAGCACCATACCCAACATCTACATTATTAGCATAAAACACAGCACAAACTATGCTTAAATGACATGTTCAGATAGCTAAACTGCATCAATACAGTTCACACAAACAGCATGCAGAAGACCACACAGTCTACACAAGTCATACATCCATAGGCTTACAGCAGTCTTCACCACACCAGATGCCACCACTATATGGCACTGCACATGTAGCGCTCACAGACTACATGGGCACTCGGCACGGGTGCCACAGGGAAGGCGTTCACTTACAGGAGCATAAAGTGGTCGTGTTATCATACAGAGACACAGGAGAGAAGGGGAAGCCACGGTGCAGAACCTCCATGTTACTAGCCACACTGTCTGACATGCACGAGCAGCCACGTTCTGCCCCACCGCAAGCTACACAACATGCCAGATGCATTCTCTTGTAGGCAGACTTCTTGGCTGGGGTCATGGGGTGGATGAGGGGAGAGGAGGAGGAGAAGCATGTTAATGGATGGGAGCATTATTTCACTAACAGAAGCTGGACATTCAGAAACTAAGCGGGCCAAGTATAAAGCCCTGAGGAACACCTTCAGAAAAAGAGGTTTGTTATCAAGTTATGTACAATTCTGTTACACAGTAAAATCTGTTGTATTTTTCAACAACAAGATATCAGTTCAAATAGTTCCAATGCTGTTTTAATTAATTTTTATATTCTTGCAAATACTGTATTTTAGAGATGCGAGTAAAGCATGGAAATGCATGGAGATGAATGAGAAAGATATCAGGAGCTCACTGTAACATGGTTTATAAAATGTAAAAGTATTTTCAACATTTAAATAATTATGCAAAGCACAACATTTTAATGATGAATTATAAATATTACAAAAGAAAAAAATACATATGGGCAGTATCTTAACTCAAAACTGAATAATTCTCAGAAAAGCCCAAGTGCTGTTAGGAGCCTGTTAGAACAGCAAAAATTCAAGCTGTCTCCTGCTGATGATGCGGTGGAGGACAGTGGGTTAATGGAACATGTGATTTAACATTCACACATGCAGCAGGCTACAGTAGAAATCTACAGTCATTACTCACAATACAACACTATCAGAGGGTGGGGGAAATGAGCACAGATCCAGGGCAGCGAGAAGGAGGGAAAATGTGAAATTTGTCAATTACTAAAAAAAAATGTTTTAGGTATTTTAAAAGTTGGTAGAGGTTAAATCCAAAAACTTTTGTAATGTGGCCAGGCAGTGCAGAGAAACAGCATCAGTAAAGATCCTCCACACATTAGAGATTTATATCTACTGTATATAAATATTTTCCAGCTGTGGGGAAAATTGTGGTAAAGTGCAAAGTAAAAAAAAAACATTTTCATACATGGTAAAATTAAAGTGAAAGTGGTATAAGATATATGAATCTAATAAAATCTATTTATAAGAATGATTATACAAAAAAATAATCTTTGCATAAAAATATTAATGGTAACTTACTCCGTTTGCATCCGCACTTTTTGATCCGTTTTGGGTCTGTAATGTCATCGTGACAAGCTTTACAGTAGAAAAGTGCCCTAAAGAAAAAGGCCATTTAATTCAAAGCATCCACACAGCATATGAGCTGTTATTATACGAATCTACAGTATAGCTAGATATGTATAAAACAATAATCAACTCCTCACCTCTTCACCTCCTTGGCATCACTAGCGATGAAGAAGCCCAGCGTTCCCTCCTGCATCTTCACATGATTGCCCGGGTTAATCAGTGTGCTGTAAAATACAAACCGCAGAATTATTTTAGAAATACTTCCCTTTAAATTATCCTTTCTGCACTTATAAAGACCGAACAGCTCATGCTCACGAAGTGAAAACACATTTAAAACCAAAAATCTGTGTATACTATCAAACATCGAAAGAAGAAAATCTAATATAAAAAAACCCAAAACAGACAAAAGAAGGAAGATTTTGTACAGTAATGTCCAGAACAGCAAAAAACACCAAGTTCTATTGTCATGTTAATGACGACATGCATTTACTAAATCTGTTTAATAAGACTACTCTTTGTATTAATCTGTTTGTTGTGATGAAGGTTATTGTTATGTCTAAATTAAAATAAGTAGTTAAATATTTCTGCATGCAAACATATAGTATTAGTTTAATTGGTTAATAGACATGCAAGCGTGGAATAGTTCACCCAAAGATAGCATTTCTGTCATTTCTCAATCGAAACACATGACTTTTCTTCTTTCATGGAACATTTAAAGAGATATTTAGCATAGTGCCTTAAATATTTGACGGCTTTGTAAAATAAACAATTTATTGATTTTCCATTCCACTGCAAATCTCAAATATCCTTTCTTGATTACGTTGTTCCTGCTGCATCACGATCACATGCTGTTTGCAACTTCTGGGATGCTTCAGTGGTGTTATTTTGTCATTTGTGGAGCTTGATGGTGTGCGTCTTCTTTGTACTGAAAGGAACACTGTGCCTAAATCTTCCTTTTTATATTCCACGGAAGAAAGTCATTAGTGTTTGGAATGACATTAGAGTGAGTAAATGATCACAGAGGTCTAATTTTAGCATGAACTATCCCTAAAATGTACAGTATGTTTAATTTCATGATTTTGTCACTATAGAAAATAAAAGATTTGCTGACAGTAAAAGCATTAAACATGTTCAGAAGAGCAGCGACTGTTTTCAGTGCCACATTACAGCTTACACACACACAGCTTGACAAGAAGTACAGAAAATGAAGAACAGTATCCCTTGAAAATCTACACATGTAATTCACTGCCTCGACTAAAAGCCATTTACAATACTCTCTCGACTTTTAACCAAGCATATTAAGACCCTCAAACATTCAAGAACGTTTCAGGGAAATATGGCAAGTAAATTTTCAAGAGAATTTGGCATGACGTGACCACACCAAATGAAACCTTATAATATCATACCATTTTCCACCCCTGTGTGAAACAAACACAAACAGCAGCGAAGTCAGACAAGCCACTAAACAAGCTATCATTTCAGCAGGCCTATTATCATTAATTAACACTTATTTGACTTAAAATGAACATAAATTAAATAAATAATAAAAAGTCTATCAAACGTTTCTGAAATAATAAATACGCCTAAAAAAATTTACTTTTGGTCATAATTCACATATTTCTCATTTCCTTTTGTTTAATTTAATGCACTAAAATAAAAAAATAAAATATATATATATGCATTTAAAAAATAATGTGAAAGGTAAAAATGCACAACAAAATGGAATTGTTTTTTACTACAATTCCAATTAAAACAACATAAACATACAATCTAATTTAAAATGTTGTAATAGTGTATTAATGCTACTAAAATAACACTGCATTTGAGTCAACAGCATGCTAACTAAAGAAATGAGAACTGCTGTCAGGATACTGGATCTTTTAGGACCGTTTTTAATGAAGATCAGACTGACCTGCTTTCTCTCTGGTCTGATTTATACTCGATCGCGATCAGCAGGAGTTTCAGCTTCACATAGCAGAGTCTACAGAGAAACAAAAGATCAATGTGACGCATGCTAGATGAGCAGCATTCCTTTCATTATTTATGTATCTCATTTATACCTGCAACTCTACAGCATTAATATCCAGAATCGTATTCGGACTATCGCACTCGTCATACTTACTCACAAATGGTGGGGAAAGATAAACCCACGAAGGCACTGGACAGATACTCCGTGTACATTTCATTGGCTACTCCCTCTAAATAGTACTTCTGCCAGGTGTCTTCTTCAATCTGAACAGAAGTGAGTCGTGAGTTTGGAGCTCAGGATTCAACTGGTGATTCTGTTTGCTCCAGAATGAGAGCTGACCTTGATGTAGGACCTCATGGAGAAGAGGTTGGCCAGCATGGTGGACAGACCCTGGGCCAGGCAGCTCTGAGCGATGAAGCCCAGCTTCAGCTCGGCGAGGCAGATAGCGTCATCGCCCTCCTTCCAGTTCCAGCTCGGGATGTTGAGAAGATGAGCCTGGAGAAGACAAGCATGCATTAAAGGCCTTAGAACAAGATTAGGATGTTACATACTTGGGAAAAAATCCCTCTTTTCCTCATCCAGAGCATCTGTTAGTGATTCTGAGGAGCTTGTTTAATTCTAAAGATGACCATGAAAAAATACATTTTTGGTACAGTAAACTTATGATAAATGGAAACGCTCACCTTATTGTGGTACTGCAGCATCTGTGTTATGATTCGAATCTTTGGATGGTAGTTTTTAATGGATATCACTCTAAAAAAAAATTCACATCATTTTTTTTTCCTTTTGTATGATGCACTAATTCTTATTTAATCTTTTGTTTTTTTCCCACCTCATGATATTGGATGCATCTTCAGCGTCAGGATCTGCACAATATTTATTGGCTAAGATCAGACAGGCATCGGCCGACTCAATCTAGAAAAACACAAATCAATCAATTTACTCTCTTCGTAAAAAATAAAAGTGAGAATTTTAGTTGTACAGATTTTTAACACCTTTTAAATTGCTAGCAAATCATTTAGATCAATTAGTGAATCCGATAAAATAACAAAAAAATGAATAATTAAATAAAACGTGTATATATATATATATATTAGGAAACTTAAAACACTATTGTAGCTTTTTTATATTTTTAATACAATTTTCTATTTCAAGTTAAATATTTAAATATTTTTAATTTAAATTTTTATTTAATTTTTGTTTTATATTTACTTTTATTCTTTAATTTTTAAAAGGTGCATTTTTAGTATAATTAATATACTACAAATATATACAAAAATTATTATTATATTAATATTTTTGTTCATTTTATAAATGAGATATTATTTTTATTTTTGTTTTCATCTTTTCGTCTAGTTTTAGTAGTAGTCTGCTGTGTGTGTTTGTCTTTTTTATTTGTTTTTGTTTTCTTTGAGTTAAACTACATAAAATATATAAACACTGCATTGGCAAACATCTGGAAGAAATATCTACTTTTAATTTATTTTTATCTGTTATCATTTATTTTATTTCAAGCAATAAAAATATGCTTAATGGTTTTAGTTTACTATAATAATCATGTTTTACACAATTTTAGTGTAACTAGAAAAAAATGCTTCATAGCTATGTTTTTATGATCATATAAATATCTAACTCTTCTACTTCTATATGTTTTTCCCAACAAATGAGTGAAACTCAGACTGTACCTTGACTCGAGCGAGATCGTGAGGGTTGAGGACGGATCCCTGGTAAAACTCCACCTGTGTGAAGTGTCTCTTGAATAAGGCTTCCAGCTCAAGATTAGGGGAAATACTGGAAACACACACACACACACACACAATGGCACAGTGAGACAAAAACCTTCCTTCCACAAAACAGAGCAGCAGGAGCGTTCTTCAAATCATCTTTTGATGTTAAAAACTCTACATTGTACTTACTTATGGAGAAAAACTATTTCTACATTGACATCATCCCTGTCCTTGTGTAGGAAGTCTTTGAGGAAGTTGGAGACGCTCTCCAGCGTGATGTGACCACAGACGACTATATGCCTGAGAAACGCAACGGGTGAGTGTCCATCAGAAGACATCACGAGAGAGAAAACCACCCAGATCACATTCAGCCTTACGATCAGACCAAAGCTCCGAGTATGTGCTAGTCTACAGGGAATCTGGGTGGGTTCTCTCCAACAATCTCAATCTTACTTAAAACAACAATAACAATGAATAAGTTCAAAGCAGTAACAGCAATGCAGTGCCCCCGAGATAAAGACCCCATAAAATCACTCATTTAATAAGCTAAATATATACATATAGATACAGCTGTGCTAAAACCAGCGTAAAAACTAAACCACAAAACACTGATCTTGATTTCATGGGGACTTTAAAGTCAAAGCATTTGAGCAACAAGAAGCTTCTGAAAAGGACCGCTGATGATTAATTATAAACTAATGCAAGCATATATGATGTGTACAGTGAGCATTCAAATAATTCCACACACAAAACATTGCAGTGACGTGTAGCTGAATTTTGTGATTGTACATTAATACTATGAAAAAAGTGCATATTTGTGACACCTCATAAAAGGCTTTTATTTCTTTATGTTATTTTAAGTGAGTGGAAGTACTCATGTATGAAAGTATGAAAAGGCTAAATCCAGTCATATGGGTCAAAGACGAAAAAGGGTTTAAGTTAAAAACAATACTGCTTTAAACTGTTGTTTAATTTAATTGCAATTTTGTTTTTGTTTTTTTGAGCAAAAAAATGATTTACAGAAGACACCTACTAAAATGTTATACAGTGTAATAATCTTGTCAGGCATATTTACAACAAAAAATCATTACACGACATAAAAAAAGACTAATTACTTTCACCCCAAATCCTAATTAGTTATAATTTTACACAATTTTTTAATTTGCCACTATCCTAGGTTTTGCCTGTTAAAACACAGTTAATATGCTCCTTTAATCTTTTATATATTTTAATATGTACAAATCAGAATAAGCATGTTATTTATTATTTCAACCAATTTTATTCTCCAGAAACATATTTGAACCCTTAAAAGTCTTTATTTACATTTAATGTGCTTTCTATGGACATCACTTTTGGACATTTGTTTTGACCCATACTGTATTTAATTCAAAATATATATAATTCTAAAGATTTGTTTTTTTGCTCAGCAAGGCTGCATTTATTTGATCAAAGATGCAGTAAATATTGTGAAATATTATTACAATTTAAAGTAGCAGTTTTGATATGAATATCTATTAAAACTCTAATTTATTTCTGTGAAGAAAGCAACATTTTTCTAAGCATCATTACTCTTCAGGTCACATGATCCTTCAGAAATCATTCTAATATAGAATGTTGAAAACAGTTTCATATTTTGCCGGCAACTGTGATGCATTTCTTCTTTCAGGATTCACAGATAAATACAAAGTATTAAAAAAAAACAGCATCCAGTTGAACTTTACTGTCACTTTTGATCAACTGAATGCATCCTGAATGCAAGAGAACTAATTTACTAACTCCAGCTTCGTGATGAACACACACACACACACACGCACACACACACGCAGAAGCCCGGGTGTCACAAGCAGCACGAATCAGCAAGCGATGAGCGACTCACACGACGCCACAAGCAATGAGATGATTTGTGCCATTTGACCCCAGACCCTCATAATAAAAATAATAGCACTTCCTGTGCAGAAGCACCTCTGACGTCACAGGAAGCACTGCAGCCACTTCCTGTGAGGTCAGAGTCCGCGCTCCTCCCCTGTGGAGAATAAGAACCTTTTCATTAGAGGTTCCCTGCCTTCCTAAGGATCGTTTGACTTACTTTCTTCCTCGGGTCGAGTTATAACTCCCTCCATATTTCTTCCGATTAAGGATGAGAGCAGCGATTTCTGGCACGTAGCGAGCAAACATTGCCTACATGCATGGGACAGAGAGAGAGACGGGCATGCAGACGGGCCGAGCGCAGCCCAACCCGCGGTACTTACTTTCTCCCATTTACTGCACTATAGGAACCACCATATTTCTTGCGGTTTCCTATTAACTCTATGATTTCAGGAACGTAGCTGGCAAACATGGCCTGGAGGAGGAGACAGGAGACACAGGACAATAGAAGTCTGCCAATGCTTCTACCTTCAGTAGAAGAGAGATTTCATATCAGAAATAAGAGCCTTGAAGCGATAGCTCGGCTGAAATGAGAGTTTGGTCGTCGCTCGCTCACCCTCGTGTCGTTATAAACCCCAACATGAGCGTCCCGTTGCCATATAATGAAAATGACGAGTCAAAACCTGAACTGAACCGAGCTTGATGAACTTTAACTAAATAAAAATAATAATAAATACAAAATATGTTAATATAAATGTAATAAAAAATTATATATATATTAAATAATTAATAATGCTGTCCAATAATTAAACGTGATTAAGAAAGATTTTGTTTACATAGTATATGTGTGTGTGTACTGTATCTATCTGTATATAGAAACATATACACATGCAGTATATATATTTTTGAAAATATTTACATGCATAAACATGCATTTATATATTTATATTCTTATTTTAATATATAAAGATGTATTTATATATGCATAATAAATACCCACAGTTGTCACACATATATTATGTACAAAAACATAATAAAACAAAAACTTTGATTTTGGATGCAATAAATTGTGATTAATCATTCCTCAGCGCTAATAATTAATAGTGAAATCTTAATTATTTATTAATTATTTTTTAGAAAATATATTAAGGATAATATGTTGATCTTACAACATTCAGATAAGCTGCAAAATTTATTTCAATGTATTTTGTTTTGTATTACACCACCTATTTTATCATAAAAAATGTTTTATAAAAGTATTGCTGTAAATTATTAATATTACATTTAATGTTCATTTGTATTTATAACATCTTGCATATTAACTAAATTTTCTCATATTAATTAATTTAATTATTTAAATAAATGCTTTTGTATATAAACATAAAAAAAAAAACGTTTCATCGTTTATATATTTTAATGACTTTAGTTATATGAAAATATATCGTTGGGCCAAGACGTGGGTCGTCAGATAAGCAGTGCATTGTCTTTTAGAAACAGAGTTTTTGTTTTTGTTATAATTGATTAAATTCATTGTAAAAGGGGAAAACTGAAATGATGTGTGCATTACTATGTCCCTAATTTTTTATATAGAAAAAAACATTGCAATAGATACTACAATTAATAACTTTTTATTGATATAATTATGTTTCTACTCAAGTTTGTTGTTATAAATATAAACATTTAAATTATGTAATTTTGGAATTAATACATATATTCCATATAATATATTCTATTCTATATTATATATATATATATTATTTTTTTATTATTATAAAGATTGAAATAATTCCAAACAACTAATAATAATTATTTAATTTAATTTCAATTATATTTAAATGTTTGTTAATAAATCACTTTACTATAGTAATGTACCAACAGACTGAGTTCACTTTATTAGAAAAGTGAGATCTTATTAAATTAATTATCAAAATAACCCAAATTGAATTTAATCACAAGCTTTGAATCAAATCAGATTGAATGGAATCATCAAATGTCATTAAAAGTGAACTGATTTGAACTGAATAACAACGTTAGAGCTGATCTACAGCATCATTTGTCTCATATTTGAATATGTTTGTATATGTGACTTTATTGATCGCTTGCCTGATGAACTCCATTCACGTTCATTATATGGAAAAGTAGAGCATTTGGAGATCCACCGATGGCAGAACGGACACGAGGCTGTGTAATCAATGACAAAACCATCATTTCTGCGCACGCTATCCCTTAAAGTGTTAAATACTGGAGCTCTAGAACGCAGACAGTGAGAGTCAGAATGCTTGTGTACATGCATTGCCCAGAATTCACAGCTTGAGAGGTTTTAGGCTAAAAGTAAAAGCATTCTGTTTGACAAATATCCCTCTTTGAAGGAATATGAGTGTTGAAGAGAAGAAAAGCCACAGATGAGATTCAATCTGCCGTTTTAAGAGGGAATACGGAGAAGTAAAGGAAGAAACCTCAAGTGCCATGTTTAGTCCAAACAAACTCTTACGCTGAGCAGATATGAACACAACTGTCACCCTTTATTTACATTATACAATTAATAGCTAAATATATTTGATTACGAACTTAGCCTAAAATGTATTATATTTATATAGTATTCTATTTTATGAATTTTATTATTATTTTATTATTTTTAAAAATCAGATTTTTTTAAAGATCTGTGCATCAATGTGTCCTTAATTTATTTTATTTTTATGCATGTTTAATTTGTTTTTTATAAAAGAGTTTCTAAGTACAATTAATAGCTAAATCTATTTTTTTACAAACATTATTAATAATAAAACATTTACTTTAATATTGTATATTTAATATTTTTATACAGTAAATAGAACAATCTTTTTAATATATAATATATTAATGTTACATAAATACATAAAATTATCAGTAATAATTAAATTTAATTAATAATTAACTATAATTAATAAAATAATAATACATTCATGTAAAATTAGTTATTAAAAAATACATTAAATGAATAAATTAATAAAAATATTTTATATAATATATTATATACATGTATTATTTATTCATAAATTATTAGTAATAATTACAATTAACTTAATAGTAAATTTATTTAAAAACAAATGTTTTTATATTAACATTTTTTAATTCATATAAATCCTGAACAAAATCATGATGGCATTAAGCTGATTATAAATCCTAAATTGTCTTTTCAAAAATTGTTTTTTGTTTGTATTACAAAACGAATCATGAGCAAAATATGAAAGATCTGTGCACTAATGTGTCCTCAATGCTTTTAAAAAAGCACTGCAATATATAATACACTTAATACCAAACTTTATGAAAATGTTTTAACATTAAATCTAATGTTAGCCTTAATATTTATAAATTATTATTTTTTTTCATATTAATTTCTATAAACATTTGTATGTATTTCTACCATTAATATATTTCCTTAAACACCATTTTAGTTTGATGCAGTCCTGCTGACATGTATCTCATATCTCAACCCTTCATAGAGTTTGTTGGAGTCTGGGTTGGGGTAAATTGGGTCGGGTCGTCTAAAACCGCAGTCAGTCATGATTTCTACAAACAGAATAACTTTGTACTCCCTAATGATGGTTCCACTTAAAATCACACGAAATCAACAAATGTAGCATTTGACATACAGAAAAACTTGTTAACCAAAACACTGCAATGCAGTACAAGCAAAAACACATGAAGATTGCTCCATCATGACGAGCAGAAGCTGGGAACGTTTGGATGGGATTGAAGCTAAATGAAAGGTCCGTTTTCCAGCTCTGGTTGTCAAGGATACAATGATTAAGGATCTAATAATTGGAAGCAGAAATGCAGGCTGTGGGTGAATTATTATGGGATTTCTTCTATGTATTTAGGCTTTTTACCAATCCTCCGAGAATGAAGAAGACCATGAAAAGGCGGCCGAGGGTTGTTTTAGCACAAACATCTCCATAACCCACTGTGGACATGGTTACCATGAGTAAGTACACACACTCCCAGTAGGAAAGCGGTTGGGAATTTTGGAAGTTTTCCCAAGGATCCCCTGAGTTTTCCACCTGAAAACATACCAACAGGCTCAGTGTTTCTATTCCAGCTTTACTTTAGCAGCATGAAAGCAGAACTCATCCTAAGGAATAGTTCACCGCAAAATGTACATGAATGTGTTTCAGCAATGGATGCTCTGCAGTGAATGGGTGCCGTCACCACAATAATCCTGGACGTGATGTGAGAGTGTTTTTGTTTTTAGGGTGACTTTTTAATATTCTGTCAACGGTCTAAAGGTGAAAAATAACCTTTTTTGGCTAATTCAAAACAGTGAACGTCTGCCTGGAACTACATTCTCCATGCGGTTCCTTGAAAATGATTGCAAACCTTAGAACGATCATCAGCCAATCAGATTCAAGCATTCAACGGCCCCATAGTATAAAATGGATTATGGACTCATATTTGAGTTCGAAAAATCTTAATGCTGGATTAGTTTGATCTTTTGTCTTCTCCAGATCCGGAGCGCTGTGGATTATTGTGGTGACGGCACCCATTCACTGCAGAGCATCCGTTGCTGAGACATTCCTCCAAATCTGATGAAGAAACAATCTTTCTCAGCGCATGTTTTTGTCTTACTGTGAACGATTCATTAGTGGATATTATTTTAAAGCAGAAAAGTATATTTGTGTGATCTTTAATCAAAACGTAGTTTTGCACCACCTACAGTAGTTTAGACCTGATGTGCTCGACTTACCAAATGTATGAAGCCCGCTGCCGTCAGCCATGTGCTTATAAAGATTGAGCACAAATTCACCAACTTTATGGAGTTGCTATGAAAACAAATGTTAGAAATACTCACATAAACCTGAGTTGAACCACAGGGAAGCCTGCTAAACCTTTCACACGAGCTAAACACTTTCAGAAGAACAGAAATTGGTAAAGGTTCTTTGTATAATACCGGCCAATTTTAGTCCAAAAATCATTTCAGAGTGTTTTGGCACAGTCTGATTTCACCTGAATGAATTTCACTGAGATTATTCATTCTATAAGCTCTCCTGGACATCTGTGCTAAAGCTTTAGACCTAAGCTCAGCGAGACGCACAAGGACAAAGATATTCAAGCACGACACGCAGAAATAAAATATAAGCTATAACAATATTAAATAATAATAATAAAATGTAAATAATATCAACTAAAACAAAACTAAATGAAATTAAAATAAAATAAAAAATAATAAAATAAAATAAAATAAAAATAGAAAATAAAATTCTGTAAAATTTTTTTTTAATTTAATTAATTAAATAAAAGTAAATAAATTTGGAAATGACCAAGATATTTATAAAGACATTAAATCGGTAAATGCATTCATATTAATACAGTACTTTATACCCCATTTATACAGACTTTATGGAGTGTATAATATAATAATATAATATTTAATACAAAATTGCAGTTAAAATATTTGTCAACTGATAAACATACTTTTTATTCTATAATAAATTATAAATAATACTCACACTTTCAAATAACCATAGTTAGGGTTCAAAGTACAAAGCACAATATTTAAAATGCAAGCATCTCTAGATGATATAACAATATCAGATATATACAAAAGTATGATTTAAAGATGAAGGATCATGTAAAAGAGGTGAAGAATTCTGAACACACGAGATCAATAATCACTTGCTGCGCATGAAGGCATTCTTACCTTGTTTTTAAGATATTTAAAAACTGTAATATTTCTGAAAACTGGATCAGCCTCAAGGCTCTTAAGAACCTCAATCCTGCACGAAAGAACAGAAGCAAGTAAGAAACAGCCCAGAACATCATAACACACATTAAAACACGCTTCAGCTCGTACCTTTAAAGTGTTCGTCCATGTTTAACAGCGACACTGACTTCATCAGCCCGCGAAAACACAACTAACAATACTAACTAGTCGCAGCTGCAAAAATAAAACCGTCAGAATATGCGCTGAAAGTTGCGAGCGCAGAGCGAACACATCTGGATGGAGGTTATTCGTCTCTAGACTGAGAGTGACAGACAGTCGGCTCAACACTGGTGACGTAAAGGCCTAAATTTGAGTGCTGCTTTCAGACGCATTACCACAAAAAACACACACGTGACTTCAGTGAGGTGACCTTCACAGAGCTTCACACAAATATCATCTATTCATTCACATACAGTTATTGATTTTCATGCCTCAACATACTAGTCCACTCCAGAAATAAGCACTAAACTGGAGCTGTGGCTGTGTGTGTCTGTTTCTACAGACTATGCATACTAGACACAGTATGCATGAACATGTGCAATATACAGCAACAGCAGTTTGCAATGCACTTGACTTTTGCATGGTGCACAAGCGCATGATGTGTTTAACAGCACGAGAAAAAGGTTGCTCTTTTTCCGACAGCTTGTGTTCCGTTCGTATGCATTTTTTGTGGAAAACTGATTATGAATGACCTTAACAATGATTAAAAGGTTAAAATGATGTTCAGAGTCTTCTGAAGATAAGCTCATAAGCTATGATTAAACACACATGAGCTTAAAAATAAAAGAAAAAAAGACTGGTTCTTGAGCTCTGGGACAAAACGTCACAAAAATGGAAGAAACAGATGCAACAATGAATTATTTTACAGTGCTGAGCAACAAATAATCGCATCCAAAGATTTTGTGTGCATTATATATGTGTGTGTGTGTGTGTGTGTGCTGTGTATATTTATTATGCATATATAAATACACACATGCAAGTACGTTTATATATTAAATATATCTATATATAATATATGACTATAAATATATATATATATAGAAAACTATGTATAATATAAATACAGGTAAATAAACTTTTTAACAATATATACTGCTTGTATTATATGTCCATAATAAATCTAAACAGCATACACATATATTATATCTGTGAGAAAATGTCACAAAAATAGAAGAAACAAATGCAACAACAAAATAATAATAATAATGTATAGTGCTGAGCAATGATTAACTTCATCCAAAATAATAGTTTTTGTGTACATAATATGTGTGTGTGCTGTGTATATTTATTATGCATGCACGCATGTTTAGATATGAAATATATTTATATATAATATAAATTATATCAATATAAATGCATGTAAATACCTCTAAATATATATATATATTGTATGTATTACATATACATAATAAATATAAACAGCACACACACACATATATTATATAAACATAAACCTTTGTTTTGAATGTGATTTAATTGTTGCACTAAATATTGTATTATTAATTTTATTCAGATGAATTTATTAAACATTCATAATTTCTGTATTGGCATATGCAGTACTAAATAAATTCGCAATGGTATATTTACATACTATTGATAATTAGTAGAAATGTTATTTTTAGCTTTCTGTTTTGTCCCATGTCTGAAGAATCACTGCCAGAAAAAAACTACTGTAAAAGCAACTTCCTCCAAACACAAGAGGGAACCTCTGTAAAGCCCCTCAATGCTGCCTCCTTGTTCTTGGCTGAACGGGAGACATCCATCGATCAGCTCTTACCCCAGTACGAGACGGTATGGACACACGAGGAGAGCGTGTGCCGAGAGTCGTCCCGCTCCTGTTTCTCACAGACGGCTGAGTGGAGCATCTTTACACGGTAGCCATTGTGAAAGAGCTCTCCGCAGGATTTCTTGCGTCTGCGTGTGTTCTGAAGGGCCTCGGTGCGCATGGCCCCGTCCGGCCTCCGGTACACCAACATCTTAGTCGGGATCATGACGACGAAAGATAAAAACGCTCCTAATTTACAGAATCAAACGGGCAGGAAAGAAGCTCCAACTCACTCCGAGGAAAGCCATTCTGAGAAGAGAGGTGGTCGAAATGCAGCGAAGCCCCCTGGAGGGAGGGTGGGGGTGGAAATGCATCTCAGTTGTGATCATATAAGCATGTAGTGAAAGCTTAGAACAAACCCTTTTCATCAGGATATTACAGTATAAGCTCCTTTAGGCATCGTCCTGGGCTGACAGAAAGCCTGGTTAACATGGCCAGCAGATCCAGAGACATCAATTATTCAAACTACAGATGTCTGATGTGCCGAGAAACAAGGATTACGAGCTTCCAGCATCTTCTGGAGATCATCTGAGCAGGTTTGCACGCGCAGAGCTCACCGATACAATGTAGCAGGCGTTTAGAATGTTGCGATGCGGTCGCTAAGCAACCATTCTATAGCTGCCGGCATCACCAAACTAACGCCTTTGATGTTTAACGACAATGTTTATCCTTTTAAAACTGTGGTAAAAACACTCCAGATCAGGATGAATATGTTTTGGAGACACACACGCAGCAACAAAAGGACATTAAGTCAATGAAAGCTGAATAATAACTAAAGCTGGATGACGTGACCCTGTGACCTCTTGTTCCCTATAGGAGGATTAAAGTCATGGAAAACAGACGCGGACATGAAGAACATAAGCTGAGCTTTGACCACGACTCAATTCATGAGGGATATGCAGTAAGCATTAAAGCAGCAGCACACAGGCCTCTTCAATCAGAGTGTTTAGTGTAGTGTTATCTGGTTTCTGACCAGCAGAGGGCGTGCTTCTACGAAGGCCTTGCTTCAAATCACTCATGCTTGTAGAAAGCTTGTAAAAGAGTATTAAGGCATTCAATGTATCAAGACTAATGTACTTCAAAGAAGTCTCATCAAGGCTGCATTTATTTGATCAAAAATACAGTAAAAACTGCAAAAATGTGAAATATTATTACAATTTCAAATAACTGTTTTTGATGGGAATATGAGATTTCCGCATCATTAAGACAGACTTCAGTGTCACGTGACCGTCCAAAAAGCATTTTAATATGCTGATTAATAATTGATTTGAAGTAGATATCTTTTGGAAATCTGTACTGTCACTTTTGATGAATATAACGCAGCCTTGCTGAATAAAAGTCTGGTGAGTGGACAATAAGCTTTAAAAACAGACTTCCTCAGACATCCTGAAACCTCCTGAAGTTTAAAGTCAATTCACAAACACAAGCTCATTAGAAAATGGGTTTCACAACAATTACTCCACACAAATAATCCCGTGAAAATCCTTGTTCTGCGATTAATTAAACACAGTTCATTAAAAGAAAATGACTACGAGCGGCATCTGTGCCCTGCTTCATTCCCACAGACGATCATTCTGACCTAAATCAGTAAAAGTCTGTTTCTGAGCAGCTGAATGATTCCTGCCGCAATTAAATAATTATTCTGAGCTTCAGAAGTGACCCGAGTTCCTCGCGCCCTCAAAAAACCACAGGAGAACAAACAATCAGCCATTTTAAACAAAAGGAGGATTTCTAGAGAACGTCTCTCTAATTCCCAGCATGCCAGAGATCACAAATCCCAGCGAGCTGCTGAATAAACTGATTTGCTGTAAGGGATTGTGTGTTACAGATTGTGTTTACTGACAGATTAGAGCTAACGTGTTTAATGTCCAGCAGGTGGTGCTGCAGACCTTCATCTAATAATATCTGCCCCTGGGTTTTACATTTCTGTCACCCTCCGGTCTAATCTGATGAAATAATCAGGTGGTTAAGGTAAAGTGTCTGTGTTTTACCCAGCCAGCTCCTGTTCAGATACACGGACACAAACACAGGCGGCACGGTGAAGAAATCCACCACTGAATTCACCTCCAGCCAGAACCACAGCTTATCATTGGCTGCGATGAACTGCCAAGATAAGAAAAGAACAGAAAGACAAAACACACTTCAGTAAAATAAAATGTACTTATGACAAAATAAGTCTAAAAAAATTTTAATAAAGTAAAAATTACAACAGTTTAAGTACTAATATTACTAAACCTAAAAAAAACAACAATTATAGATATATAGAATGGTTTTTCTAATATTGAAAATTATTTTGGCCAAAATTAAATGGCCAAAATTACTAAAAATTAAAGCAAAATAGGAAAATAAAATAAAATAAAAAATTAAGAAATATATAGTAGAATACAGTTAATCCTAAAATAACACCGAAACAACCAGAATCATTAAAATAACAATAAATATTAGATAACTAGATCAAATCTAAATATCAGATGAAAAACCTCAACATAAACTTAAGAGAAATTCAGAAATACATAACTTGAAGTACTAAAAACTTTCAAAAACTGAAATAAAAACACAAATCAAATATAAGGCAATATATAATAGAACACAATTAATACTAAAACAACACTAAATATATAATAAGCCATCAAAATAAAATGCTATTAAAAATATTGGAGAAAGCTTAAATGAATTGGTCTTAAATTAAACTTAAATTGGTCTTTCAAGCTTAAATGAAATTTTAAAAAGGCATGTGATAAACTAAATAAAAACAAATCAAAGCTATACAAAAAAATTTAGTTCAACTAATAAACAAAAAAAAAACATTACTACAAAATTACTATTTTACAGATAAAAGCTAATTCAAATGAACCAATGTTTAATAAACTGAAGCAAGCAGGTCAATTCCAAACGCACATGTTAAAGAGATCACCTTCATTTCATAACTCTGTGAATAAACCTACCCGCAGTCCAAAGTACAAGAGGAAAAACACGTTGAAGGCCATGTCGATCTGCAAGGTGTAGTCCTTGTCGAAATGTTGACAGGATTCGATGGGTCTGTTTAAACACAGTGTTCAAGAACCATCATCTTATGTTTTAAACACTAAACATTTTCAATCTTTAACATTCACATTAAGCATTATAATATAATTGTTATAATTGTAATGCAGTTCTCATTCAGACGTTAAGTGCAGTCTTTTCCTGACAGCCAAAACAATTAACATCATTATAAAGCAGAGACAACTATTCAGAAATATCATGAATTATTAATTCAATAATATTTTGATTTTGATGTGTGCCATTATGTGACATGCAGTGGGTGTTTGCAGTAGGCGTTTTATTATTTTCAATCTCCTGAAGGCTATTTTTCCATGTAAATAATAACTGCTCTCAACTGTCGGCACATGTGTGATAAACACTCTTTCTTCCACCAAGAGCAGGCAGGTAGATGAGTTTCTGAGATGCTCTGATTGTCTTTGGTTTGCTCAGGACAGATGGGCTCATGGGTAACAGGATTAGACGGCTTGTTTTAATGCAGTCAGAAGCAAACAGAGGATGTGATGTGTCTGAAGAGCAAACAGCGGCACAGTAACTCCTCTACAGGATCATGGATGAAAGCACGGGCATTTAGTATTTTTGATCTCCATTATGAGATCTAATTTAGCCCCAAAGTCTAGTATCTGGAGTCTGTTTTTTAGTATGCAATATTATAAAATATAATAAAGAATTATATATAGAAATACTGTAATACAGGATTATTTGACTGAAAATATAGAACTCTCAGCCAACAAACAAACCCCAAATATGAAATATTTGATACAATATGTACAATATATACAACATGATTAATCATATACAAAATAAAGGTTTTTGCTTACATAATGTGTGTTTTATATTGTGTATATTTATTATTTATATATAAACACACACATACTGTTTGCATGTAGATATTTAAGAAAATATGCTATGCATATCTTTATATAATATAAATTATATGAATATAAATGTAAGTATGTAAATGCATACTTGCATATTTGCAAAAACTTTTATTTTGGATTGCTTGACAGCACAATTAGATTTATGTAATATAATATGTATATTACAATAGATTGATTCAAAGTATATAAAAATTTCATTAATTACAATAAACATATTATATTATGTATATGTACTTTTTTTTTATCCTAAAAAAAACTATTTGTGAAACTATATATATATATATAAATAAACATATTCTTTCTTCTGGGATGAGGAATCAGGATCGGTGGCCGACTGACACAGTTCCAGGATCAGAGATCAGAGCTCCAGTCTGTTATTTGCGTGGATCAGGTTTGACTCTAGTATAAGCGATTCAGCGCTTCTGTACAAAGGCTGAGAACATCAAAGGACCCAGGAGAGAACAGGGAGCTGTGAAACTCTCAACCTGGAGGAGTTTGAGAACAGCTGCAGGACTGAGAAACGCAACTCTATCCAGCTCTGTTTGCTCGGTTCTGTTCCCGCGGGTCAGAGAGAAGCACTCGAGCTCTCAGCTGAAACTCAAGCCCGGCTGTAATTAAGAGACGTTTACCGTAAGTAATACTTGACAGAGGTCTCAGGTCTCATCAAACACCAAAAACAGCCTCCAATCAACAATCAGCTCTGCTCCAGTTCAGATCAGTCAGAATCAGACTCCTCACACGAGCTGAACTATGAATTCTGGGAAATGAAGTGTTCTTCAACTCTAACCATCCAGATACTCATTTATTCATCCATTCATCTAGCCATTCATGCATCGTTTTGTCATCCATCCATCATTCATCTTCCTTAGCCATTCATTCATCATCCATCTTTTTAGCCATCCATCCATCATCCATCTTTCTAGCCATTTATCCATCCATCTTTCTAGCATCCATCCTTCCATCATCCATATTTCTAGCCATTCATTCTTCCATCTTTCTAGCATCCATCCATCATCCATATTTCTAGCCATTTACCCATCCATCTTTCTAGCATCCATCCTTCCATCATCCATCTTTCTAGCCATTCATCCTTCCATCTTTCTAGCACCCATGCATCATCCATCTTTCTAGCCATCCATCGATCCTTCCATCATCCTTCTTTCAAGTAATCCATCCATCCTTCCATCATCCATCTTTCTAGCCATTCATTCATCCATCCATCTTTCTAGTAATCCATCCACCCATCTAGCCATTCATCCATTTATCGTCCATCATCCATCTTTCTAGCCATTCATCCATCCATCCATCTTTCTTAGCCATCCATCCATCTTTCTAGCCATTCATCCATCCATCCATCTTTCTTAGCCATCCATCCATCTTCCTAGCCATCCATCCATCCTACCATCTTTCTAGTAATCCATCCACCCATCTAGCCATTCATCCATTTATCCACGCATCATCCATATTTCTACCCATTTATCCATCCATCTTTCTAGCCATCCATCCTTCCATCACCCATCTATCTAGCCATTCATCCATCCTTTTCTCATCCATCTACTCTTCTATCCACCCAAGCATCTATTCATTTATCTCTATCTGTTTATCCATCTATTCTGCGTTTGTCTGTCTCTCCTCATTCACTCAATCATCCTTCATCAGTGATACTCAGGATCTTACTGAACACAGGAGAGTTTGTGGCATGTGCTTGGGTCACACTTCTAGTGAACAAACAGATGTTGAGATTCAAGGCTACAGAGACGGCGCTCGCCCACGTCTGTACCTGCTGTGTGTCTGACAAACAAACCGCTCATATTCTAATGTGGTTTCAGCAGAGCTCTAACGCTGTCCTCTGGGCCTGACCCGATGCCCACTGCAGGTTTACAGCGCTCAAGACAATAAAACACCACCAGCCAGAGGCTGTCTCAATCTCAAATGAAATTGGCAAATCCCCATGATGCACTAATGAGGAAGAGGATAAGGCTCACTTCCTGTGTCAACAGGTCTGTTCCGAGCAGCATGTGTTTCTAATGCTGAACAGGATATGCTATTCAGATCTGAAAGATTACACCACAATAGGTCAGAACTAAATTTACTGAAACAAGCAAGACTGTTCTGAAACACAGGCCATTGCTTTTGATGATTTCTGACATTTACATGAAACTTAAGCTTGCACATAAAAAATAGTTAATTTAAAAAATTAAAATGTGCTGAAAATGTGTTTACCTTCTGGTCATCCAAGTTTGTTTCTTCATCAGATTTGGAGAAATGCAACTGCAGTGAATGGGTGCCGTCAGGATGAGACCCCAAACAGCTGATTAATACACCACAATAACCCATCAGTTCACATCTTGAAAAGACAAAAGCTAAAACAAGTCCATCATGAAGTATGTTTAGCATTTTTAATCTATAATAACTCTTCCTCCAGTGAAAAATCTCCTGTTGTTGTCTCTCACATACAAATCCACCCACATGGAGCTTGATCTGCAGATTTCTCTCCTGATTCAGACCAGAACACCTTTTCACTGGAGGAAAAGTTATTATGGATTATAAACTTGTATTTTACTTTAAAAAAAAACCTCTTCGGATGTTAACTGATGGACTGGAGTGCTGTTGATTATTGAGACGTTTTTATCAGACTCTCATTCTGACGGCACCCATTCACTGCAATTGCTGAAACCTTCTACAAACATGACGAAGAAACAAAGTCAGTGGATCAAAAAGTTAATCAAAGTCTAAGACAAGAACTTTGGCTAAAGTACTTTAAAGGTTTTATCAAAACTGTTCGCTTTGAACGTTCTAAGAACAACGTTTGTATAACTTAATGGAAACATTAAGAAAATGTTCTTAGAACATTATTATAATGGAATGGAACTTTTTAAATAACGTTTTGAATAACGTTTTTAGAACATACTATAACAATATACTACAACGTTCTAAAAACACTTTAAATAACGTTCTTTTAACCAAACAATAACATTTTTATAACGAAATGGAAACGTTATGGGAACGTTTTCATAACATAAAATTGCTAGCTGGGTATGTAAATTATGCAAATCTTAATTTTTGTGTTAACCACTCCAGGATCACAGCAGCACACAGTTCCACAAGTCTATCTAGCACAATGTCATTTCATACATGCCAAATTGTGTGTGTATTTAAGAGACGCAATTAGGTTAATTTGGTTTCCTTATCATGAACACACACTCAGGTCTTTCCAAACCTGTCAGTGACACCAGAAGTAATTGGTTCTCATGTGTCTTGTAACCAATCGAAACACAGCAAGTGGAATACAATTTGAGAGCCCAGATATTTTTTTAATATACAGGATGATAAACATATAGTGCACAAGCCAAATAAATTTCTTTATAATGGAGCTTGATGGAGTCTGTCCCCGTTTGCCTTTAGTGAATGTGTCTTAATGAGTTGTAAACCTCCAGATGATGTCTGACAGATGCACCTGCTGAAGTTTAATGTAATCCAGAGCAGAAACACACTGCTTTGGCTCTCTGAAAGCCGCTTGTGTCATATCGCTCTTCACCTTTCTGAGCTCGCTGAAGTGTGGGATGTTTGATGATGTCACTTTGACCCCTGAATCAGCGGTCAAATTATTCATTATTTATTCAGGGTCCACAACTAACTTCTGAATAGGGATTATTTATAAATCATAAATGTTTATTCCAGTATTTTACGTTTATATTTCTATACATATACCATGAAATTTATAAAAAAATTTATTCAATATGTATAAGCAGTTTAATTCAGTTTTAATACTCAGTTTTTAAATATCTAAATACCCAATTATTTGAATATTTTTCGTATTAAAATAAAATGTTTTTTTTTCTTTTTTAAATGTTTTTCTTTTCTTTTTTTCCAGAATCTCTCAAAAATCATCAAAAGCTACATGAAAATAAAAAATACTGCCTAGGCAGCTAGCTAAAATAAATAAATAAATAATATATACATATATATATATATATATATATATATATATATATATACACACATTATAAGTATAATATTTATTAATAATATAATTAATTATAATATATATATATATATATATATATATACACACACACATTTTTGTTTTAACTATGGTTTTAGTTTTAGTTACAATAACCCTATTTAATACAAAATTTTACATTATATAAGTTTTATATAGAATATGAAATTAATGCAGAAAAATTTTATCAAATAAAATTTGAACAATTTCTTTAATTTCAAAGACTTTTTTAGAATAAATGAAAAATAAATCACTGTCAAAAGGTCCATTCGACCAGACCAGAATATTCATGCTTGATTTGAAAAGACTTATGATGCAATTTAAAGCAAATATTACAGCCAGCTACCGAGGCTTATTATTTTTTACATTTTTTATAGCTTGAATGTGAAAGCTGATGGATGTTTCTGTGTGTAACTGCACAACAATAAAAAGAAGATATACTCACTTCGAGGAGTCGATGAAGTAAATCACAAGCGCTCCGATGCTCAGAGCGAAGACAAGCACCACCTGAAACACACAATACAATAAAACACCTCTGTGACTTTAAATCATCTGTGACCTGCTGTCGATTAGCTTGTGTGTGTGTGTGTGTGTGTGTGTGTGTGTTTCCAGATGAACTGGGACGTCGTTCTCATTAGTCAGTATGTCCTGCTGGCAGAAACCCATTTTAATCAGAAGATCCTGATGAGATTTGGGAAGGAATTGGACACTGTGTAAACATCAAGCCACCGAGGACAGAAAAAACACTTAAAAGCCATCAGTTCTCACATCCAGCTCTAAAGACACGGCTCAGAGCGAAGAAACGTTTTGTCATCATTCACGCATATCCTGCCAAATCTGTCTCGCTTTGTTTCGCTGAACACAAAAAGAGACGTTTAGTAGAATGTTCACGCTGTTCAGTCCCCAAAAGAGACATAAAACATAAAAGTCTTCTGAAGCCACATGAAAACTTAATCCTGAAGGTAAATTGGTTTAATAAACAATTTTGTATTAAGGAATTAATACTTTTATTCAGAAAGGAAACTTGGAATTGCTCAAAAGTGTCAGTAAATACATTTATGAGAATAATAAAATCACAAATTCCACACAAACATTGTGCAGCACGACTGTTTTCAACATTGATAATAATCAGATGTTTCTTGAGCAGAAAATCAGTATATTAGATATGATTTCTAAAGAATCATAGAGTACACACACATATACATATACATATATATATATACTGTATACATATACATATTAGTGCTGTCAAAGGATATGTTTCCTGTGTATGTTTATTATGTATATATAAATACACGCACATACAGTATATATTTAGAAAATATTTACATGAATACACATTCATATTTATTTTCTTAGAAAAACATTTATTTTATTAATCATTGGTAGTACACACACACACACACACACACACACACACACACATAAATATATATATATATAATATTTCACGAGTTTGAATTTACTGATGATAAATAAGGCAAAGCGAGTGGCGTGCTGTCCGTGGAGAGAACTCAGGGTTCGGCGGGCGGTTATCAACCCTACTGGGCTCGAGATGTGAGAGGCGGGCTGCTCGGTCCGAACCCTGCGTGCCCCCCTCAGAAGAGGAGCAAGGTCGGTGTATGAGGAGGAGGAGGAGGAGGAGGGATGCTTAGATCGAGATACTGAGGAAAAACCTTGTCCTTTTATAGTATTTATTACTCTGATTAGCGGGAAGCGGGCTGATAATTACCTGTGCGTGCTCCTCCCGAAATTTGTTAATAATAAACATCATATATATATATATATATATATATAATTTTACAATTCCATTTATTGTCATTATTTTTATTATT
>JAUCMT010000065.1:661639-673795 GCA_032357475.1 Enteromius thamalakanensis
CTGTGCCTTGCCACAATTCTGTCTCTGAGCTCTTCAGGCAGTTCCTTTGACCTCATGATTCTCATTTGCTTTGACATGCATTGTGAGATGTAAGGTGTGTGGCTTTCCTAATCAAGTCCAATCAGTATAATCCAACACAGCTGGACTCGAAGGTGTAGAACCATCTTAAGGATGATCAGAAGAAATGGACAGCACCTGAGTTAAATATAGTAGTGTTCACAGCAAAGGGTCTGAATACTTACGACCATGTGAAATTTCAGTCAACAATTCTGTGTTTTTCTGTCAATATGGGGTGCTGTGTGTACATTAATGAGGGAAAAAAATACTTTAATAATTTTAGCAAATGGCTGCAATATAACAAAGAGTGGAGGGGGTCTGAATACTTTCCGTACCCACTGTACTGTACATATGCTAATAATATATATTGCATGACACACATGTCTATGTGTCATAATATATATTGAAATTAAGCAGTAAACATTAAGGTGTCTGTTTTAGTATGAAATAGGCTCCTATTTTCGCTGTCTGCTGTATTTGACGTCATTGTTCAGGACAGTCACAGATGAATCACTCTCAGAGCAGGAACATGTATTAAGAAAATAAGCAAATGATTGATTTGATGCTGACATTAAATCAGCAGGTTCAATCAGAGCCGTGTGTTTGAGTGGAAACAGGCCGCTGAGGTCTGAACAACAGAAAAGGCTTCCTGAAACGTCTGGCAGAAGGAACACAACTATGTTTGACAGGCCTGTAATGAAAGCAACAGCTGTGGTGTGTGTGTGTGTGTGTGTGTGTGGGCAGACTACACAATGGCAGTGAAAACTCAGCCTATTCCTGACCACTGGCTCCAAGTCAAACATGGGTAAAAGATGTGAGCAAATCTCTCGTACGACTCTGCTCTCAGTGTTCCTGTCGAAGCTTTCACAGATAAAGGTGTAAATGTACAACTCTGGAAAGCACACTTTTTAAAAAAACACTCATAAGTCTTCAATAACTGCTCACCTTTAATAACTGTAGAACGTTGTCTAAAAAAAAAAAAACATGATTTTTTTTCCCATAATGAAACAATATTTTACTATTATTTTGTGCTGGTACTTTAAGCCGGTCATGAAAAAAATAAATATGATAATAATACCAACAGAATCCTGTCTAAATGAGTGATTCACTTAATATTTCATTTAAATGATTTATTCAAAACAGCTTGAGAATGTTCAGATACAAAGAAACTGTCTTTATGAATAGATTATTGAATCACTGACTCAAATGATTTGTTCAAAATCAGATTCAATTAGGAGCAAAACACAGTGGCGTACAAATCTTCTGATCTGGTGTTTGGATCTGGTAAAACAGACAATATTGTTTAAGTCACTCTTGTATTGCTTCTACTTCGAGTTGAGTTGGGACAGTGTGACTTTTATTCAGTGTATTTGTTGTATGTGTGAGTATCCTGATATTGTGAAACAACGTGCTTTCTAAACAAATCGATTTGTTTGTTGAATTGTTTTATAAAATCTAACTAACTTGCAATCGTGCCCACACGCTGGTAATCAGCACTCTGGAAATTTTTTTCTTATTTTAGGGTCCTTTTAACGCCATTTTAATCGGATTCATCACACAGCCGATACGTTAAGACTGTCAATATGCATTTCTGTTTGTTTTTTAAATAACACTCCATAATGTAAGCTAGCACATTGATGAAGCGTGATATGATAGCCTGTTCTTTAGGATTTGTAAATTTAAAGAAATTTCAGATTTAAATATTGTCGCCTATCAGTGACGCAATATCCGCGCTATCCTCCGTCTATAAATACTACGGGAACACGGCTTTTTTATTGTGCATTTGCATATCATGGATCATGATTACACTTTTCACAATCCCAAAAAACATAGATGTATACAAACTGAGGCAAGAAAATGTTGGGAAATATTTAAATAAACGAGAAAGAATATCGTTGTGGCGTTGAAAACTTTGGACTGGACAGAGACTCCTCTCTCCCGTGTGCGTTAACAGACATATTTATTATTCATTGTGTAAGTCAGTCATGTACAGGTGGTCAGGTGATCAAACAGATAGAAATGAGCTTTTCATCCATAAACGACATCTCCCAGTGTTCCATGCTCCGTCATTGCGTCTTGTTTTGAAATGCGGCCTATAGTGGAGAAAACTTACATATTGTGTCTCTAACAGTCAGAGGAAGAAACTACAGCACTTCCTGAATCTGTATCTAAAGTCAACATGACATCAGAACTATACTAAATCAACACATTCTTCGTCTAATGAAAACTGACGCCAATAATAACAGAACTTTAACCAACTCCCACACTATCTAGCCCCGCCCCTTTGCAGCACTTTGTATTTTCATGTGAAAGTAAACTCATGCTAATATATAAATGAACCAGTGTTATAAAATCTGACATTTATTATGGCATTCACCCCAAACATTACAATGCATGTCATTTACGGTAAGGAAATCCACTTCCCCAGCTAATTACGCAACTTTCAAAAACTGAGCACTTGTTTTTCTGGTGCATAATGTCTATAAAGAAGCCTTTGACCATCCAGTCAATCACCCAGATAAAAATCATCGCTTCATTTATTTAGTCAATAATGGAAGTTCAAAGACAGGTCAGAAACCCACTTTGACTGCCTAACTTTAGCAACTACCTAGTAGCAATCCTTGGCTGTCTAGCAACCACCTAGAACACCTTAGCAACCATTTGGAACAGTTGTAAACTGCGTAGCAAGAAGTCAGAGCCATGACTTTCCATGCATTTTATGCTTGAGTTTGCTAGCTGCTTCATCTAAGTGACATGTTTCATATTTCATCAGTAAAACGCTCATTTCACACATCAGTTATCAGACAAGAAGAGTTTCAAAGTTCTATTTCCTCAAGTACTCACAAGAAATACGTTCCTGGAGCACAAATCAGTCATAAGCAGCACAGGTATATTTGTAGCAATAGCCAACGAAACACTGTGTGTATTATTTTATGCAAAAATATTAGGATATTAAGTAAAGACCATATTCCATGAAAATATTTAGTAAATTTCCTACTGTAAATATATCAAAACGTAATTGCTGATTAGTAATAAGCATTCCCAAGAAGTTCATTTAGACAACTTTAATGGCTTTTCTGCACCCTCAGATTTTCCAAATATTGTCCCTTATTTATTCAGCTTTGAGATGATGTACAAATTACACCTGCTTCTGTGGACCAGGGTCATCTATGTAAAAGAATAAACACTCCACAAAACTACATTCACATTCGCACTGCTTTGGTGAGCTATATCATAAAAATAGGAGTGTCAGAATCAAACAAGACCTCAGCTGAACTACAAAAACATGTTTCATTTTTAATCAGTCACAATCACTCATTCATCACGTTGACCACCTGTTAGAATAAACTTAAACTTCTTTATCACTCTGCTCATGCATCTAACAACTTCCAGAGCTGATTTCAAAGCGGAAAGAAGGAATTTGCGCGCTGTTATTCTATATTGTGAAGTCTAGTGTTCAGATCATGAAAACATCAGTGAAATTTTGACCTCAAAGCAGGTGTCATTTACCTTCTTTTTACCCTTGCAGTGGCAGCACACCGTCCACAGGTACTTGAGGGTCCTCCACAGCAGGATGATGAACAGACCCCCGAAGAAAGTGACCATGGAGGAGGCGAGGAAAGCCCACCACATCCTCTGGCTTTTGGGGTCACAGGGTATATCATTGGAGTAGGGGATGATCACAGCCATGTTCCGAACCGAGGGTGGATAGGTCATTATTGTGGAGAGCCGCTTCTCATCACCATCATCATCTTCTGGTTCTTCAGTGGGGAGCATCGAGCGTCTTTCTGGAGATCCCTGCAGCGCCCCGCTCCCGACGATCAGCCATGTTTGGCAGGGCAGAGCCCCGCGTGTGCGCACTCTCCTCCCGCTGCGCTCCGCGCTCTCGCCCGCCGCTCGGTTCTCCGCGCAACCGAAAAGTCTTTCTCGAAACGCACGCAAACTCCTACTGGAAACGCGTCGACGCGTGTTTAAACGAGCTCGCACGCTGGATATCGATCATGATGGAAAACATCACCGCGACTTAAAGCTTGCCTGAGCGGATCCTCCGTGCGCTCTCATTCACTAACGTGTTGCGTTCAGCTCCGTTCTGTCCGTTCGTCGCGTTCAGGGCAGATTTACAGGTGCCAGAGGGCGGAGCCAGTCAGTCTGATGCCCGTCAGAACGTCTCCAAACACCGCCAATGGTCAAAACACCCATCAGTCGCTATTATTTTACAGAAGTCTGTCGTGGAAAAGTATCTTTAGTTTTTGGGTTTGTTTATGGGTATAGTGGTGGGTATAAAAAATAAAATAAAACGTTTCAGTAGCCATAAAAAGTACGATTTGAAGTTATTTAGAGCCCCAGTGACGATCGCGAAGCAGATTTCGCTCAGAAGGTAACCATGGCAACAGTTGGCCGTTTTTTGCGTTAAATTCAAATTTTATTTGTCACATTCACATTCTTACACGGTACGACATGAAGTGAAATGTATTGCACGACTGCTCCAGCAAATTGACACATTTAAGAAAGAAAAAGTAAAACAGCAAAATAGAAGTAAAATATAAAAAAATAAATACAGTAAATAAATACAATATAGAAAAAAATCTATATATAAATAAACTAGCAATAAAATTAAATAGATTAAAAGGAGAATAGAAGTAAATAGAAGTAGAGCTATAGAGCGATACTGTCATTTATTTATTTTCTGTCAAACATATTTTATGTTTATTAATTTATTATCATAGATTAACAAAACACAAATGTAAACCCAAAAACTTTTATATTAAGTTATACTTTTATATAAGTTTAAAATACGTTTATGACAAAATTAAAAATAAATTCAATAAATTATATATACACATTTTATAACTTCTACATTTGAGATCAATATATATATATATATAAAAATGCAAAAATAAAACACATTTATTGGTCTTTAGTTGATGCTAATGATGGCACACAGGAAAAGTAGTTTTTATTGTTAAAGTGATGGTTAATGCTCAGGGACCCACTATTTACAGTCTGCTTTTACAGACGGAGTTTAGCCTAGATCAGGATTAGGCCATATAGTTCAGTTAGGACATTTAAAAGTAATGTTTATAAGCATGTTTTGAAGAAAAAAAACCTTACTAGTGTGCATCATAAGACAAAACAAAGGCACTGACGTGTTTAAGATCACTCAGTGGGAGTTTCTTTCAGATTTAGTCCAGGACTAGGCTCAAGCCGTCTCTGTGGAACCAGGGGGAATATATGGGATTTTCAAAGACACAAATGTTTGAAAGACTCATTACATTTAAAACTATGATTTTATAGCTCATAATTGACACGTTATTGTGCACAATCAGATCAACATGCGTCATATTCTGTAACATGTTGCGTAAATGCATTAGCTTTTATTATATACAGTGTCATTAAAATGTTTTCCATCTGAATCCAAGTTTATTTTTAAGACTGATTGTAATATTTAGCAATCAATTAAAGTCTCTCTAAGCAATATTTTCCTTTTGTATGATTATAATCTTCCCTCTGTTGTGTATTTGCCGCTCATCAGTAATAATATTTCACCTGATGTGATGTTTATATAATCCTGGTAATGGAGATGAGGCTGACGCCATCTGGTGACTCCTCACAGGAACTGCATCATATTCTCCACATGAGCTCTGGGACACACCACACACTACATTAAATCATGCTTACAGTATATTTGAGACTTTCACTTAAGTTGTTCATGAATTCAGCATAAACTACAGACTCTAAAAAAAAATACATTTCATAAAAATACATATAAGTTTAGTCAGTAAAACATGCTGGGTCATGTTTAATTTAGACTTTATTAATGTAACAATTACAAAATCATATTTTTGTCTTACATGTGACAGTACCAGGGTGTTATACCACTATAAAACATAATGGAAAACTGAATTTTAATTGGAATTATGTTTTTTTTTCAGCTACGATCTGAGCATCTGCACCAATTCAACGTCAGTGTCATTACTGGCAGGAGTGGATAAACATTACATGATGTGAGACACGGGTCAGAACAGGAAGTGATGTCACAGCAGACATCCTCTTGTAAGTTAAACAGGAAGACTAGTGTAGTACCAAAGCTTTTACTAGAATGAGGATTAACGAACTATTCCTGAACGAGGATTAGTAGGTCTACCTTTCCATCCAAATGAGTGCAAAACACAGGCAAAGCAGAAGAATTAAAGCATTTGGCACGTTTGTATCTGAAACCACAGGAGCTTTTAAGATATTACGAATAAGCATTCAGCTCTGCCTAATACTCGACTACAAAACACATTTAAATTAGAGTTACAAAATAATCAGAGCATATAGTAGAATGATCATGCAGCAGACTATCGCATCGTTCATTTAAATAAAAACAAGTACACTTAAAAGGAAATGAAACAAAGAAACTGCTACATTAAAGCTTAAAGGAATAGTTCACCCAAAAATGAAAAACATCCGCAGAGATCTTTTCTGTGCAACGAAAGCCAATCAAAAAGCACTTTCTTCTGATTCATATGACTCAAAAAGCTCTCTAAATACATTATTTTATGGTGCTTTTTGAAGCATGCAGCTTTCACAGAGTGGAAAAGAGCAGCTGGAACATTCTGCTAAAGATCTGCTTTTGAGTTCCGCAGAACGCAGGATTGAATAAATGACGACAGAAGTTTCATTTCGGGGTGAATGAAGCCTTTAACGCGATCAGCGGTCGAAAAACAAACTTAACAGTCAGTATTTGTAAAATTGAGCGTCTGCGTCGAGCTTGGCACGCACCGATCGGATCGCATCAGACCCATGCGGAGACAGATACACGAAGTTAAACATTCAAGTAAGCTGGTTCATAAACCTCACCTCTGTAAACACGAAGAACTACATGAAAGCCCTCATAAATTAGTGTTACCACAGAGAAAACACAGTGAACGGAGGATATTGCTGCTCGTCTAACAGTTGTGATCGTTGCCTGAGAGTTTGTGTGTGTGCGAGGAGGGCTGGGCGATATATAGTCAAAGAAAACGGTGATATTTACATTATATTTACAAGCAACAAAGACAAACCTCTGAGTGATGATGCAAGTTGTTGTATGGAATAACTGCTTGACTGCCAAATAAGAACATATTAAACAGTTAGGAAATTCATAGCTGCTTATAAAGCACTTAATATTTAATGATTATAGCGTCCAGCCCTAGAGGTGTGTAGTGAATTTAACAGCAGTGGAGTGTTGCAACAGTGTGAGATCGGTGTTATTACACTGCAAAACAATTCTTTTCTTACTCGGTACTCTTGTCTTGTGCTAATATCTTAACTTGCTCAGCAATGGATGCTCTGCAGTGAATGGGTGCCGTCACAATGAGACCCAGTACAATAATCCACAGCACTCCAGTCCATCAGTTAACATCTGGAGACGACTAAAGATCAAACTAAACCAGCATTAAGACGTTTTTGAATAAAATAACTCTTCCTCCAGTGAAAAAGTGCATCTGTCTCTGGTTGTATTTGTTCGCAGGGGTATTGCACATCAATAAACATGACTGTAAATGTGCCAGAATTAGGCAAAAAGGTTACTTTTCACCTTTAAACCCTTGACAGCTTATTAGAAAGTCATCCTAAAAATAAAAAACACTCTCACATCAAAGTCCAGCCACATTTATTTAGATCTGTGCAGATTTCTCTCCTGATTCAGACCAGGACACTGCAGGAAGAGTTATTATAGATTATAAAACATCTGAATGCTGGATTAGTTTGATCTTCTCCAGATGTTAACTGATGGACTGGAGCGCTGTGGATTATTGTGATGTTTTTATCAGACTCACTCTGACGGCACCCATTCACATCCATTGCCGAGACATTCCTCCAGATCTGATGAAGAAACAAACTCATCCTAATCTCGGACAACATAGCTATAAAGATATTATTATTAATATAACTAAATATAACTTTAGATATTTGTAATGACAACAGCAAAATACTAAGTAGATCATTTCAGCAGCGTGTTGTGAAGGACGTGTGTGGACTCTTCACATGCTTCCATCAGGAATCCACAGCACTTTGTTCTGCTCCTGATCCACGACGGCCATGATCTGAGTGCATATGTTGGACAGACTGCCGGCCTGGACGACGCCTGCAACAGAACGCCATCACACATCACCGTCGGGTGTATAATCGTGTGTGTGTGTGTGTGTGTGTGAGCGTCTCAGACCTGTGAAGTATTTGCTGTAGTCTTGTTCGATTCTCTGCGCAGACTCAAACTGCTCTTTGGAATGTTTTTGGGACACTTTGTCTCGCAGATACACGGGGTCTTTCTGCTCCCTGAGAGGATAAACACAGACTCATGCATTTGAAAGCACAGCTAAATGTTCATTTCTAGCAGCAACTCCCTCATTAGCTGTAATCTAAGTCGCTGACTAACTGAGATCAGTGTGGTTCTAGTTCTTTATTCAGAATGAATCGGGTATCATCTTGTATGTGGTCTGCGAGGACAATGCAATTTAAAGATGTTAAAAGAGTGTTTCCGTAAACATCCAAAGGCAGACGGCACTCACTTGATCTGCTTGGCGTTTCTGTATCGTATGAATATGATGATGGGGTAAATGTTGACCACGTGCAGGCGCTCGATGGCGTAAGGTGCGATGTCCAGCAGACAATGACAGTCCTGAGAGAAACAGAGAGAGGGCATGACCTCAGCACAACCTCCGGAGCAACATTCAGATACACGCGAGACTTTATAGTAATAGATACATCATTTATTTGATTTACTTATGATTCACATTTAGACAATTAAAAGAATTAAGATTCCTCAGAATTTATATTTTATTTTAACGACAACTTTGTGACAAATGTCCTCTGTTGTTAGTTGTTTTACAGAAAAAGTATAATGTACAGGTTTCCTTTTCACCACAAAACCAAAAATAAAAAAAAAAAGGAAAAAAAAAGAAAGAATGAATTTGAATTTGAACTGCTGTTCAAAAATTCTGCCCATCAAGGCTGCATTTATTAGATTAAAAATCCAGAAAAAAATTAATATTGTGAAATATTATTTCAACTTAACTTGTTTTCTGTGTGAATATATTTTAAAATCCTGTGATACAAAGCATCATTCCTCCAGTCTTCAGTGTCACATGATCCTCTCAGAAATCATTCTAAAATGCTGATTTATTATAGAATTATCAATGCTGGAAACAGTTGTGCAGACAAATATATTTTTTGGAACTTGTGATTTTTTTTCCTCAGGATTCTTTGATGAATAACAAGTAAAAAAACTACATAATTCTTTTTAACCAAATATAAAGCTTAACTGTTTCCAACACTGATAATAAAACATCAGCATATTAAAATGATTTCTAATATGGATCTAATAAAGATCAATTGAAATAATTGAAATTGAAATAATATTATTAAATAATAATATAGTTTTTTCTGGATTTGTAATCTAATAAATGCAGCCTTGATGAGTATAAGAATCATAAAAAAAACATTAAATATCTTACTAACCCCAAATTTTTGAACAGTAGTGTGTGTGTGTGTGTGTGTGTGTGTGTGTGTGTGTATATATATATATATATATAAACATATTTTTCATAACATACACGTTTGTGTGTGTGTGTGTGTGTGTGTGTGCATTAATATATACATAATTAATCGTTTGACATAACTAATATTTATAAGGTTTAAAAATCTAAATATTTTAAATTTTAAATTGTTATGAGAGATTAATAATATAGTGTATTTAACAAAATTATCCCTTTCAATTTAATTTTATATTCAATTGATATATCTAGTATACCAAATACGAGGTTCATAGATTTATCATTTATTTAAAGTAAATAAATAAATAATTAAAATAATAATATTTATTTACTATTATTTACCTATGTTCAACAAAGTGGAACCACAACCATTTTTTCTTGTAAAATTTCCTCAAATTAGTTACTTTCTCTACATAAAAAGTGTTGGACAAATTAATAAATGTATTTATACAAATTGGCATTTTTGTACATGCCCAGATTTCTCCACCCTAATGCGGTTTAATTTTGAGGTGTTTGTTATTCTCCTCACGCTCAGTGGTGAATCTCTTAAGATTCTTTTTTTAAAATTGTCCCAAATTATTTCTTGTTGTCTTTAAGCAAATCGTAACAAATGTTCATGACATCAGGTAAGATATCGGTGTTTTTATTCACTTTAATTTGAACATAATTCAGTCAGCATCGTTTCATAAGAGTCTGGTGTCTCTCTCACCTTCTCTGTAATTTCTTTAATAGACGCCACCGTTGTCACATCAAAGTGGCCGCTCCGGCGTTTGTAATCGATGAAGAGACAGTCTTTGACGCCTCTCTCAATGGCCTGCTGGGTCGCTTTCATCCCCTCTGAACAACACCAGTCAGAAATCATCAACATCTTATCCAACACTCAAAACTAAAAAAAAAAACATCTTACCTGGTAAACAGCGGCAGTATCTCCCAGGTGCCTCTCTGAGCAGCATGTCTTTGATTGGCTCGACCAGGGGCCCCAGTATCAACACCGGCCTGCGATTGGTTGATTCCACTTTTAGCACGCGCTGATAGGCGGGACTCAGACAGTCTGAAGAAACAGAGAGTAAATGAGAAGCTGAAGGTAAACGTGAGGTTTGGCCCACTACACGTGTCGTTTCTCACCGTCCATGTAGGGCACGGAGTCTGTGCTGACAGCGTCTGGTGCCGGAGCGTCTCGGCCGTCTTTAGAGCTGCTGCGCTTGTGTTTGAGCTTACGCCGGAAGAAGGATCGGCGCGCCGCAGCAGAGAGAGTTTTACCAGAACCGCTGTCGTCCTTACCGTCTGTGACACTGTACCGCCGCTGGGAATCTTGATCCATCCTACACACAATTACATGCCTTAAATCAATACCAGAAAAATTCTGAATATCCAATATCATTTTCAATACCTTTTTTATCCCTGATAGGAAACTTAAGAGCTGCACAATTTGGGGGGAAAAAAAATTAAATAAACAAAAAATGTATTAATTATTTAAACTAATTATATATATTATCATCACAAAAATCTGTGACTTTTGTCAGACATGCAAAAATATTAAACAAAAAAAATTACTATTGTAATAGTACCTTTAACATTGCATAATAATATAATAAATAAGAATATTTAAACTATTTTATTTTTTATTGAAAACTATAGAGGCCTGTGACTATTGTAAGTGTTATATTAAAACTAGTTTTTCTTTCTAATCAATTTTATTATTTTATAAACTATTATATTTGTATGTTATTATGATAAAATATCACAGCACAAAGTTATGCAAAATCAATCCATACTTTTGTCAGTCCACAAAAAAAAAAAAAACATTGTTATGCACTGGAGAAAAAAAAATTGTATTTATGGGTTTATTTCCCCCTTTTTTGCTTTTTTTGAGAAAAGTCATGTTTTTTCACTTAAAAGAGGGTGGTGTGAGCATTACAGAGCACTATAAACACATGTAATGCATGTTTAATTCACACTGGAAGCAGGTTCAGATAGATCCATATTGATGTGTATCAAAATTTTGGGCAATACGATGATTTAGAAGAATTAATTTTTCACGTTTAACTGTAAAACAACACCCGTGATGATGACATGAGGAGCACATATAGACATACATGCACTTGCTGGGCACGTGTCCGCGCACCAGCTTCTGTGCGTTCTCGTCCAGTTGCCATGCCAACCAGTAGCCCAGATTCCCGCCGGGCAGCGTGTCATCCACATAGAGAATATCATCCTTCTTGAAACTCAACTCCTGCTCCAAATCACCAACATGGTCAAACAACGCCCTGAAACACAAAGACACCAAGAGTGAGAGAATGAAAAACCTCATGCAGAGCTTTAATAATAGCTAGTGACAGGGTTATTATAGTTACTGAAAACCAACAATAAAACCATGAAGAAAATCATTATTGGAAAAAACAAAACAATTAAATAAAATTTTAATTAATAAATATTATATATAAAAACAATATATAGTTTAATATTTAAAATGTATGTATATATATATATTTTAATTTATTTTATTTTATATATATTAGGGGTGGGCATAGATTAATTTTTTTAATCTAGATTAATCTAGATTAAAATGGCTCATTTGAATTCT
>JAUCMT010000065.1:685191-712997 GCA_032357475.1 Enteromius thamalakanensis
TTGTATAAATTAACAATTAAGATTAATATTGAGATATGCTATTATATATAATATATTTTATTTCATATTTTAAAAATTACTTGGCAGTATTTAATATTTAAATGATCAAATATTTAATTTAATAAAACATTTTATTAACAATTTAAAGAACTAAATACATCTAAATTTTATAAGTTTTATAACAATATAATTTTATAATCTTTTTATGTTATTTATTTATTTAAAAACGTCAATTAAATATTTCAATATGAAGGAAATTATTTTCTTTAACAAAAAACCCCCACAAATGACAAACATAGACTTCTTCACACTTTAGCTTTTCTCAGTGAGTCTTTTGAATCTTTGAAATGAATCTTCTGAATGAACATATTTTGAATCACATACAGTAGATCGAACATGAATCACAAGGAAAGCATGACTGATTGTTGCCTCTGCTCTATACCATTACACCAGTAAGAGAAACCATTCACAAGCATGTTTCATATCGACTGTCAGCTTCAGCATTTGTGTGTGTGTGTGTGTGTGTGTGTGTGTGTGTTTGACCTGTCTGAGGGCTTCGATCTCCTCGCCGGCGACTCTCCTCTCGCTAGACGTGTTCTTGAGTTTGGCTTCGGCCGCCTCCAGTCCGGTCTGGAGTTTATCCACCTCTTTGATCACCTGATCTCTCTCGCTCATGATCAGCCTGTATTCGTTTAACACAGAGTCTCTCTCCTCCTTCAGTTTTTCTGCGTCTTTCACTGCCTTCAGCTGCAGGGTCTTATAGCGTGTGTTCTCCATCTGTAGCCGATCGGTTTCTCTCTGCAGCTCCTCGTTCTGAGCAGACATCTTATTCAGCTCCTGCTGGAGACTGTCAAACCTGAAAGAGACCAAGATTTTTGATAAAATAGACCTTTAATAAAATTTGAAAAATGGTATTACAAAAGGTAAAAAGAAAATGCCTCTATAACTCATTTTAAGGAAATACCACCTCGTATTTTTTGATCTAAATATTTTAAATTAGGAGAACAAGCGCTTCTAAAAAGAAAAGTATAGAAGCCTGTTTCCGCCACTGAATAAAAAAGGTTACTGCAACTTTTTATCTCACAATTCTGAGATGTATATATATATATATATATATTAATATTATGTGATATAAACTTGCAATTGTGAGTTATGAAATCCAATTTTCAGCAGAAATAACTCACAATTCAGACTTCTGAGAAAATAAGTCCAAATTTCAAGTTTGTATCATGCAACTCAGAAAAAAAGTCAGAATTGTGAAATAAAAGTCCCATTTTATCTTCTTTTTTTAATTCAGTGGCGGAAACGTTCTTCCATAGAAAAACAAGCATTGATAATATTTAAGTACAAATTAGAACTTTGCCAGCCCTAGCATGAGAGAGGAGCACGAGAGGAGCACCTCCTGACGGAGCCACCGTACTGCTGCTGGAAGATCAGCGCCGAGTCTCTCTGTTTCAGCAGAACCTCCAGCTGTTTCTGCAGGCGCCGGTTCTCCTCCTCTGTCTGCTCCAGCCTGCTCAGATCGGCGTTGTGGCTCGCCGTTTTCTCGCTGTATCGTTTCCTCAGAGCGTCGTACTCTTTCTTCATCCCCTCCAGCTTGTTTAAGGCTGTGTCGTAAAGTTTATTCAGCAGTTCGGAGGAGCCATTCTCCCTCATGACCTGCAGAGAGAAACAAAACACCTTTAGCTAGGACAGAGAGAAAGCAAGTCAAATGAGACCAAAGAAAAACAGAATTATCAAAGGAAACATAAAGGCCCCGCTTAGCTTAAGCCAGGACTAGGCATTAGTTTAATTAAAATATTTAAGCAACTTTTACAAAAATGCCGTATTAGAAAATATTACAGGTGTGCATCTTAACACACAGTGACACTGACATGTTTTAAATATGTCAGAGCAAGATATTTTCATCGGAGACAGCTCAAACATGCAGTTTAGTCTGGGACTAGCTTAATCCTTGTCTGTGAAACTGGGGGAAAGAGTATTTAACTATAATACAGATTATTAAGATTGGATTTCTGAAGATTACATTTAAAAAAACATTTAAATAAAAAATTTCACATGACCTTTTATTTAAATTATTATTTAATATGTTTATACTATTTTGGTTTCTTTTATTTATTTGTATTTTAGTTATTTCTATTAAATAAATTAAATGTATTAGTTACATTTAAATATCTAATTTATATTTATAGAATTTACTTAAATATGTATTAATTATTTGGACTCATATTTTAAAATTTAATTAGGTTGACATAAGTTATTTTTCAATTTTCTTTTTCTTTTTTTACTTTTTTAATCTTAGTTTTATTTCAGGTTTTATTTTTTTCCATTTCTAAGTAATTTAGTGATTCAACTCAATTTAAACTCATTAGTGAACTTTTTCATTTTTTCATTAGTATTCTGTTTTATATCAGCTTTGTTGCATTATTTATAAGAATATTTTTACTGATACGTTTAGCATTTCGATTTTCAGTTATCAATTAAATTTTTTGTAATTTTATGTTTAATACAATAAATATTACTATTATATTACTACTACCGAGCGTGAGCCCGTCTCGGGATGTTTCTCGATCTCTTATCTCACTATGTGAGCTTCTGAAGTCTCCGGTGTGTTTTCATAAGCACACAGACCTCATGTTTCTCAGCATTATTAATAGACAAAGTGCTTTTCCTGCTCCGAAGAGACAGAAATACAGAGCAGTCATTTCTTGACCTGAACTCACTGACAACTGAGAGATGTGCTGACAGACACAGAGAGACAGAGAGAGAAATAAACGTGTAGTGACAGTACTAGGCTGAACAGAGCGTCTGGTTTTGTGATTACTAACTTCATCCTGACTGCAACCTCCACACAACCCTCTGACAACATTATCACTGCCAACAGATCAGACTTACAGACTATAAAAGCAGCATATCAGTACAGTACATTTTACAATAGAAATTTAAGTAAATATATTTACCTAAATTAAATTTAGATATATACAGTAGTCAACATTTAAAAGCGGATCAAGAACGTTAATCCGAGTTGTCCTAAGCGAAAGAAAACATTTTGGTTTTTAGCTTTTACGACAACTTTGAAAGGTTTTGTTATATTAATGCAAATAAAAACTTTTTATAATCCAGAATTTAAAACAAAAGAATAATTAAGTAACTAGAGTGCAGTGAATGTGCAAGGCGGTGGGTTTCAGGACCAGGATTGAACACCACCGGAATAAAACACTTAGGTTAGATCCTGAACACAAATATGGGGAGTCTAATATTTTCTGGGATGCAAAGAAAGAGGATGCATGATGCTAAACCTGTGCACGTGTACCTGTTGCTGCTGCAGGCGCATGTCCGCCAACTCGCGCTGGTCGCCATCATGAACACGGCGCAGCTCGTCGCAGGTCTGTTGCAGCTGAGAGTGCTGCTGTAAGAGCTGAGAGTAGTTCTGCTTCACGGCCTCCATCTCGTGCCGCAGCTGCGTTTGTTCCCCGACCACACGCCCGTGAAGAGTGCTGAGAGACGGAGAGAAGAGCACGAGTCAGACAACACAACAACAAATTAAGATCAGTTAAATGTCCTAGATAAAACCATGACCCCAGTTTACAAAATGAACATTTGCTGAAAATTAACTCGGATACTCTACAGTGAATGGGTGCCGTCGGAATGAGAGTCCAAACAGCTGATAAAAACAGCACAATAATCCACAGCACCATCAGTTAAGAACTGGAGAAGACAAACGCTGAAAATAACTCAAGAGTCCATGACACTTCCTCCAGTGAAAAAGAGCATTTCCTGTTGTCTCTCATATCATAATCCATTTGTTCAGAGCTGCTTGATCTTTGCAGATTTCAGAAACAAACTCATCCTGATCTTGGAAGGCCTAAGGATGAGTATATTTTAAGCAAATAGTCATTGGTGGGTAAACTAATACAGTATATCAGTAATTTGAAATGACACAGAGAGGAACGTGAATTAAACTGAAGCGTTGGGTAATCTCAGATGAAGATGGAGGTCTCTAATCTGTGCGGTGTGTTTGCATCACCACCAGATGTTACCCAGATTAACAGCAGCCAATCAGAGTCTTTCACATCACGCTAATGAGCACATAATGCTGTCGGCTGATGCTCTCGTACACAAACCCTCCTGCTGCCCACCTCTACAGCGGCTGCTATTTAGTGAAGGAAGTAGAGCTGAAATTCATGTTAACTGATTGACTTGATTAATATTAATGGCAGACCACTTTGGATTTAGTTTTATGGCTGGTGTCAGGGGGGCTGATGGTCAACTTAAAGGCAGTGTATATGATATTAAAACATGTCATTTAAATATCATGAATAACATGATAGTTATTAATGAAAAAAAAATTGAAACAAAATTATTAAATTAGAAAAAATTGTGAAAAACTTAGTGAGCGCGCATTATATACATTTGTACATTTAATTTAATGCTTTTAAATGATTCAATTTTATTGCATTGAAAATATGTTTTTGTTTACATAATGTGTGTGTTCTGTACACATGTGTATATTTATTATGTATATATACATTTGACATGCATGTATTTATTTATAATAATTAATTGTATAAATATACATGTCATATACAACTATAACTTTTTTTTTAATATATACAATTAGAGTGCGTATATTTATGTCCGAGCCCCGATCCCAGCCCGATCTATTTTTTCTCTCATACTAATGACACATGCACTTTTTTTGTGTGGAAGGCCCGCTTTTATTAAGCAACTGTAGGAAGGCGTTCGAAAAATGTCAAGAGATAAGAGCATCAGCGCACACGAGGCAAAAAGCACCATTATAACACAGGCGCACGTTCCTTTCTAAATATCTGTCTGAACCTGGTCAGGCCCGGCGGGTACCATCGGGCTCAGGTCAGGTATCCATCCTCTAATATACATGCATGTGCATATATATATATATACATAATAAATATACACAGTACACACACTGTAGACAATTTTGGATGTAATTAATCATGATTAATCATTTGACAGCACTAATTTAATGTATACAAATATTAAATGTATATTTATATTAAATTAATATTTAACTATCATTATTAATATTTCATTCAAATTTATAATACTACATAATTATGCTTGCTTTAGAAACTTTTGTAATACAACTATAATTTTGCACAAACTAAAGCAACTAATATGAATATAAAGTCATATAAGAGTTTTATTTTAATACTATAATCTTAGCAAAACAGAGACATTTATTAATCAAAAAAAAAAACTAGTTTCAGTCGATGTATCGATCTACTACTAGACATGCTATGAGTTTTATATGGTTAGAAAAACAAACTCCCGTCATAAAGGAAAGAAAACTGCCCTTGATGATCAACTCTAGGTGGAAACATATGTTTAAAGTGCTCACTGGTAGTAATCGGTGTCTCTCACGGCCTCCTCACATCTCTTCAGGGTTTTGGTGTGCTGGTTCTGGAGAGACTGCAGGTCTGACATGGCCTTCATACACTGAAGCTTCAGACGCTCGTAATCATGACCCGGCTTCACACTCGGCCTACACACATATATACAAACATCTCACACTGGCCAAAATCATTTGCTTATCATTCACCATTTGTCATAAATGTGTAGATTTTTTCACTGGAAAGTTCCATGTAGATACACACACACACACACACACACACTAAAGAGTGTGTTTTTTTAGGTTCTATCAACATCCAGGTGTAGAGACACAAAAACAGAGCAAAAAGCCTCATTTATGAAATAGTAATGAAAGTAAACATACTTTATTCATACACTCAAAGCACTCTGTTCAATCTCACGCTCAGATAAGAAAAGATGGATGTCTAGCACGTTACACTGTAACAAAAACCCTGTTTAATCTCTTCTACAGTCAGCCGGCTCACAGCACAGTCACTTCAGCTACACTTGCAGCACAGTGTTCATTTAATATTATTTTATACTTTTATAGCATTTTTTTTACATTTTGAATTAGCGTTTATCTTTATATTTAGAGTTCTTATTTTTATAATTGTTATGCTATTTTGTGCTTTTACATTTAATTGCTATTTATTTTTATTTCAGTCTTACAGTAATTTTGTTAGTTCAACCTAAACTTATCTTACACAGATACAGTTACCTGCCAAGGCAACATTTCATTTTATACACACATATATATGTATAACAAATTAAAAATAAACTATGTAAAAAAAAAAGTAGCAATATTTAAAAATATATATTTTTTAATTAAATTATTATTTAAATATGATAAAAATTTTACAAACGTCCAGAAGTCTAATAAATAAATACAAAATATAAAAAAAAAGATTTAACTAAAATTTAAAATGTAAAAAAACAAATACAAAAATAAAATCAACACAAATTCAAAACATTATAACAGTATCTCAATGATAGTAAATGACACTAATAAAACAGCCCTGGTTACTGTACCTGCAGTCGTCGAAGGTGGTGCCGGGCGAGGAGAGGGCCAGTCGTTTACGCAGGTCGTCTCGCTCACGGGTCACCTGCCTGAGCTGGAAGACCACAGTCTCCAGTTTCTCACTCATCACGTGCTTATCCAGGTGAGCAGGAGGAGGCGAGGATGCTGGGAAAGACAGACATATATTGTATGCTATGTATGTATGGCAGGGACAGATGCACAGAGCTTTCAAATGCAGATCTGGAGACAGAAGGCCAGACATGCCAGGGTTCATAAACTTTTGCTTTCAGTTTGAGATTCAGCTCTGCTGTTCATACAGATGTTATGAATAAACAATGATTTTATCTGGGCCACTGACGACCCGTCCCACATCCCTCACTGCACTAAACAACAGAGCCGCCCGCCTGTCTCGTTTTAGACGTCTAATGGACAGAAGCGTCTCTCAGCTGGTGTCTGAGTTCGCTCTGTGTTTTTCCACCGTCAGGCCCAGACTTCTCTGTTCTGCACCAGAAGGTCGCCAGGTATATATGCAGCACAATAAGCTACCACAGAGTTTGTGAAAGACGCAATTTGTGCTCAAGAATACAGTAAAACTGTGAAAAAGGATTGCAATTTAAAATAACTGTTTTCTGTATGAATGTATGTTAAAATGTGATTTCTGTGATGCACACCTGTATTTTCAGCATCATTACTTCAGTGTCACATGATCCTTCAGAAATCATTCTAATATGCTGATTTGCTGCTCAGGATACATTTCTAATTCTCACCGATGTTGAAAACAGCTGTGCTGCCCAATATTTTTGTGAAAACCATGAAATTAAATTTGTGTAGAAGAAAAGCATTTATTGTAAAATTTGAAATATTTTGTAACTTTATACATTTTATTGTGATTGTTTTGAACAATTTGTGTCATTGCTGATATTTATTAAAGTATTTTTTATTAATAAATGACCACAAACTTCTGAACAGTGGTGTTTTTTTTTTATTAAATTTTTTTTAAATAAAAAATTTTCATGTTTGCATATAGAAAAAATAATTCTATGATATAAAATAAATTAACATTTAATTTCCTAATTTCCAAATAAATTAATTTCCTTTTTTTTTTTTTTTTTAAAGAAAAGTCATCTCATTTTTGCAACTCCAGTTATTAGATGATGGAAGACATGCAAGACCACTGATAATCTCCCTTGATCTGGGGATCCACGCAAAATCTCACCCCGTAGAGTCAAAATCATCACAAGATCTGTGAGCCACAATCCCAGAACCACATGGGGGGAGCTAGTGAATGACCTGCAGTGAGCTGGGACCAGAGTAACAAAGGCTACGATCAGAAACACACCGCACCGCCAGGGACTCAAATCCTGCAGAGCCAGACGTGTCCCCCTGCTTCACCAGTACATGTCCAGACCCGTCTGAAGATTGCTGGAGAGCATCTGGATGATCCAGAAGAGGATTGGGAGAATGGTCAGATGAACCAAAATACAACTTTTTGGTAAAAATTCAACTCGTGTTTGGAGGAGAAAGAATGCTGAGTTGCATCCAAAGATCACCATACATACTGTGAAGCATGGGGGGGGCATCATGCTTTGGGGCTGTTTTTCTGCAAAGAGACCAGGACGACTGATCCATGTAAACCAAAGAATGAAAAAGGGCCATGTACCGTGAGATTTTGAAAGAAAACCTCCTTCCATCAGCAAGGGCATTGAAGATGAAACATGGCTGGGTCTTTCAGCATGTCCGTGATCCCAAACACAACGCCCGGGCAATGAAGGAGTGGCTTCGTAAGAAGCATTTCAAGATCCTGGAGTGAGCGAGCCAGTCTCCAGATCTCAACCCCATAGAAAATCTTTGGAGGGAGTTATCCCCAAAACATTACTGCTCTAGAGAAGATCTGCTGGAGGAATGGGCCACGATACCAGCAACAGTGTGTGAACACCTTGTGAAGACTTACAGAAAACCTTTGACCTCTGTCACTGCCAACAAAGGGTATATAACAAAGTATTGAGATGACACTTTGTTATTGACCAAATACTTATTTTACACCATAATTTGCAAATCAATTCTTTAAAAATGCTAAAATGTGATTTTCTGGATTTTTTGTTGTTATTTTGTCTCTCACAGTTGAGGGATACCCCTGATGAAACTCATCCTTTTAAATGGGAGAACTTTGAAAATTGGTGGTCAACTAAATTGGTGGGGGCCACTGTGTGCATATATATATATATTTTTTTTTTTTTACTCAAACTGTATTTGGCTTAACTCCACTTGCAACACCACAAAACAATACACACACACTGACTCACCAACGCTGCTGAGGGAACTGCTGCTCTCCGAGTCTGACGGCATCGCAGACAGAACGCTGCACGTGGAACCTGAAACAAACAGACATCAGCATTAACCCCAGCAGTGTGAGATCTGAGAGAAAGTGTTCAGGTCGACTGAGTGCATCAGTATACACTGAACATGAATACAGGCCTGATCCTCTAAACACGGAGACGCGTGAATCAGGTTTCAGAGCGCTGGAACCACGTTAACAAAGAAACGGCCGACTCCCTGGGCAGGGAACTCACTGCACGAGACACACCTGTGAGAGCGAGCGGACATCTCTACTTCAGCGCAGTCAAACACACACAGAGGCCTCCCTCCGGCTCTATCGGAGTAACTCGAGCTGGTAATTGGGCTGGAGACTGGGTTTCTCTCTCAGGACGGGTCTATCGTCTTTCTTTCATTTCACTCCAGAGAAGCCCATACGCTTCATTTAGTTATTTTTGAAATTATTTTCATAATACAGTTCATGTCAAAAGTTATCATATAGCAGTCTCTTCTGCTCAACGAGACTGTGTTTATTTGATCAAAAGCTCAGTAAAACAGTAATATTGTTGCTATGCAAAACAGCTGTTTTATATGTGCACAGCTGAATCTTCAGCATCATTACTCCAGTATTCAGTGTCACATGATCTTTCAGAAATCAATGCAATATTCTGATTTGATGCTCAAGTATTATTATTAATGGTTCTTAACAGTATTGTGTGGGAAATATATTTTTTTAATTTTTAACAATCACTTTTGATCTATTTAATGCATATTTGCTCAATAAAAGCATTCATTTGTATTGTAAACTCACAGACATCTCAAACACTTGAACAGTAGTATCGTGTATCTTCTGCAAAAACTTGAAAAAGCATAACTTTTCAAAACTGCTAATCAAAAATGTTTTTTAAGCAGCTAATCAGCATATTAAAATAATTTCTGAAGGATCATGTGACACTACGGATGGGAGTAATATTGTCAAAATTCAGCTTTAGTTAAATTTGTAAAATTAGATTTTACTCTATTCTTGAGCACATGATGCAGCCTTGCTGAGCAGTAAAGATTTCATTAAAACATTTTAAAATAACGTTTCCAAACTTTTGAATTAAAAGCAAGCCAGTGGGGTTCAGTGTTGTTTTGGACCCCACTCACTGACTCATATGGACTTCATATATTTTTCGTGTGCTCTACAAATGAAAGAACATGATCATAAATGAACACAGTTTTGACTGTGAGCACAGTGGGGCGGGTTTTGTTTACCCACCATCATTAGACACGTACTGATCCGGTCTGATGGGCCGTCCACCTGCTGCCACCCAAGAGACGCCCACAGAATGAGCTCTGATTAATTCTCATTCACACACACAGCAAATACTACAGAATATTTACTAATAACCACATTTGGTTGCAATGTTTTTACCGTGGTAAAACCATATGATACCACCAATGCACCGTGGTACTATATGTAAAGGATGGTGACGGAAATGGAAACATGCACTGGAAGTACTGTGATTATACAGAAATTGGATTTACTCAGATGTTTCAGTCCTAACACACCCATGCTGAATTCTGTTATAATATGCAGGGAAATAATGAAGACATCAGAGTTAATTAACACCTGAAGTTAATTATGATTGTCATGTTTGTGAGGTGTGACAGGGCTCAGTGTTACTATAGCGACAGATCCACACCAAGGCTGAGAGGAACTGGGTCAACAGACGGGAAACAAGCAGACTATGAAGGGATGCTGAACGTGTGCAAAATATTGACTCCACAAACTGATTCCAAACTGAGTCTGAATCTGAAGTAGGGCTGGGCGATTTGGCCTAAAATTAAAATCTCCATTAATTGAACATTTTAACTCGATTACGATTAATGAACGATTTTTTATTTTTTTTGCCCTCACAGTTCACTGACAAATCTTCTACAGTAAATATGCTCACATAATACAAGTGAGAGATTTTTGAACGAAGGGTGCATTACTTGATTTGAAAATAATTGAAGGAAACACTCTCTTCTATCTATGATTATTTATTAAACATCAAAGTTGAACAACAGAAAATAAAAGCACACATTGCCTTAAACTAACAGTCACTTTATTCTTATAAAAAAGCAAAAATAAAGAAATTATTTTCAATGTTTTTATATTATTAAAAGTATGAATGAATGAATATTGCACTTATATAGCGCTTTATCATGTATGGTATAGAAAATAAGCACTATCTCTCCTAAATAAAATAATTCCTGTATATCCTGTAAATAATATTTTAAACGGTGCACTTCTTGCATCTTCTGTAAACAAATATTTTAATGTGCAATGCATCAATGTAAACAACAGATTGTTTTATTGAAAATAGGTTGCATGAGGTTATCGTAGTGATCTTGTCATGTCACTATATGAACATGAATTTTACTCCAAGTTCTTACTAAGAAACATGAGCATGTTAACCTTTTCAGGTTATGTCTTGTAAATGCCTGGCAGCGCGGGAAAAACGAGATCGCGACGGCACAGTATCTTCTGTGGAGAGTTTTAAGGAGGTGTTTAAACCTGCTTCGCTGCACTGTAGCCAAGGGGAGTCATATCCTTTGCGATGTACAGAGACTGGAAGCGCCTGGCAGAAGCCCCTCCCAGGACGCAAATTCGCGTTTGCTGTGAAGCAAATTTCACACATGAATGAAGTAAACTTAAAATGTTCAAGCGTCCAACTACGCGTGAATAGCGTGATTTATTAGTGCAAGTCGCGTCTGTTGTGCACGTAGGGTAACGTAACGGAGCGGGTCACGTGACTCCACACGCGCTATTGTTTTTAAAGGGAAAGTAATCGAAATAAACGTCCTGGAAAAATTTGATCGATTATATGTTCTGAATGTCGATTACGAATACTTTTCGATTAATTGCCCAGGCCTAATCTGAATCCACTCAATCTAGACAGTGATGTCACGATAGAAGTTGACGTTCTTAGTAACAGTTTCAGGATTGAAGCAAAAACCTTTGGAACAATTTTATTTATATATTTAAAAAAAAAAAAACATTAAATAAGTGGGTTAATCAGTGCTATTATTTTTTACTACAACTAAATATATATATTTTAGGTAAATCTATGTGTATATATTAGGTAAAAAATTACTGAAATAAGTTTAAGTACTACAACTGCTAATTGAAATAAAATTAAAAATGAAATGAAAACAAAAAAATGCTACAAATTAAATTGAACACGAAAATAATAATTGTATTAAAAACAGTATAAAAATAAAACATAAATATAAAAACGACCATTTTCAAATATACTGTATATAAAAGGTAAAATATATTTAAAAAATATTAATATGAAAAGAAATGCTGATTTAAAATATTAATTTAAAAACTAAAATTATACTGAAATAATGCTAATAATAAATCATACTAATAATAACACTGTATGTACATAGAGCCTTAAAGGATTAGCAAGCAGTCTTAAGTAAATATGCTTTAATAATAAAACAAAAAACTTCTGTTATTTGAACTGCTTTTATGAAGTTTGAATTATTTCTTTAAGCCATCATCCTTAATAACAGAAAGCTATTTAGTCATCTTTAACCTTTACAATAAAATAATCTTCAGTTGCAATTTTTAACAAGCAAAAAAAGTCAATATACACTGTAAATATTATGACTATAACAGAAAACCATGATCCTGGTTGTGTAAAGATGTGTGTGTGTGTGTGTGTGTCCTGTCTGACATTTAAACCGAGTGCACGAAGCTTGGCAAAGTACAGACCATAAACTGAGCTTCTATTTGATTCTCTCCCACTCACACAGCTGTGAGCCGGACAACGGAAACTTGGACCTGACAGAGAAAGGCTCTCGATCTGTTGGGCCCTCTCTGTGTGTGCCAGACGGCATGCTGGGTAGAAACTCTGTGTCCTTCATTACTCACAGCCCTGAGAAACTGACCCCTCTATATCAGCGACTGGACAGAGTCATGACAGCTCATCTCTCCAGACCAACTCTAAACTCGGCTTCCACATGGGGCTTCATTACAGGTCATCTTCATCAGCCCGAGACTAATTCACTGATATGACTGGAGTTTAGAAGAACCACGGCATTACCAGCACCGAAGAACGTCGAAAAGAGGAAAGGAGTTTGCTGCCTCATGAGAAAAAATATTTGGATAAACGTAGCAGTACATCATGCTTTGCAGTGAATGGGTGCCGTCAGAAAGAGAGTCTGATAAAAACATCACAATAATCCACTCCTGTCCGTCAGTTAACATCTGGAGAAAATTATGCATGCATTTCAAGTTAAGTCCTCTATATATAATATTGCCTTTCCAGTGTTCTGGTCTGAATCAGGAGAGAAATCTGCACAGATCAAGCACTGTTTACAAAATTGTCCAAATTGATGCGAGTGCTACAGGAGATACACTTTTTCACTGGAGGATTATGTTGATTATTGAGAGGTTTTTATCAGACTCTCATTCTAACGGCACCCATTCACTGCAGAGCATGTATTGCTAAGACAGTGATCCAATGCTACATTTCTCCGAATCTGATGAAGAAAACTGCCTTGCCTGAAGAAGAGCACATCTTCTAAATATTTTGTCAAGGTCCTTTAAACATGTTTTTCCAATCTTTTGACTCAGAGTCTTTAATGCTTAACAAAAATGGGATTTTACTTCTGGAGCATGGCAGTTGTGCTCTATAGTGTTTTTATATAAGTGAAGCCGTCAGCTGGCTATGGACACAATCACTCAGGACCCTTTTTTAAAATTGATTTAAGCACAGCTGATATAGCCCAGAGCGACGGGACACATCAGTGAGAGTGGAAATGATCAGAGACTCTGATAAATTAAGCTAAGCAGACCCCCGCTGAGGTTTCCACCGACAACCATCATAGATCTCTAACTTGTCTAATTGATCGGCAACGCTCCATTTAACAGACAGTCTCTAAATGACTCTTTCAGTCTGTCTGGAACGGCCGCACTGGTGCAATATTACTCACATGTGTTTCTATGTCATCCAATCAGATTCCTGTAACATGGGCTTAATGGCTTTCTAGGTAATGTTATTTGATCCAGATTTAAGCTGTATTATTTTATAGTCGGCAGCTATTTCTGGCTTATGGCTAAATATCTGCCCGTCTGATGAGTTTTTCTGGCCACAGGAATCTTTGAGACATCTGTAACACATTTACTGTACAGTGTTTCGCTCGGCAGATTTACACAACAGGTCAGTGGCAGCTTTATAAAGCTTTACGCACCGGCGGCTCTGTGTTTTCTAGAAGGAAACACATGAGCTGAACATCTCAGCATCTGTCTGACCACATCCAGCACATCGCAGACCACAAAACACACGCCAAACCGCTCTATTCAAAGAATGAATGCTTCTGTCACAGTCAACTAAATATTATATACAACACATAATCCCAAATATTACATGTGGCTACAAACCTATTGAACAGGGTTTAAACAGTATCCCCAACAAATTCATGCATAGTTGTATATTTTGCATGCAGTTTTTATGATTTTATCATATATATAGAAACATTTTTGAATATGTGTTTGCACCTAAAAAATAAAAACAAACTTTAGAGACTCACATAGATAAAAGTTGTCCAAAATTCTAAATAAATATTCAAAATACATCTGTGTCATATATTCATTCATATATGCTAGATAGAAGAAGTTATTAACTATTCAAAATATAAGTGTGGCTGATGTTATTTTATGCATATATGCGTTTATAACCGCGTATGTTGAAAGTAGCTCTTATGACTGTTATTGATTCATGTTATTGTTTACAGTATATCGTTGGTCCTGTCAGAAACCAGGTTACTTCTATCCACTGTTGAAACGACAATCAACTAAAACTGCATTAAACTAATATGGTTTAACTAGTAAACTTTGCTAGAACGTTCCGAAAGTTTCCCTCTCGACTAGCCGAGGCTCGGCGGAGGTTTACCCGTGTTGTGGTGGTTCTCCACGGGCAGCAGAGCGCTGAGCAGCACCGGTTGGGTTTTCTCCAGAGCCCAGCAGAACTCCTGGAAATGGTCCCTCTCTTTCTTCTCCACCAGCGTTTGGAGGAGCAGCTGGACCTTCTCGGCGCTGCTGGAGCAGTTCGCGTCGAGCTCTGCTCTCTCAGCCGGGCTCAGGCTGCCTGACTGGGCCAGCAGCTCCAGAACCACATCCACATCTGTGACGGACTCCGATAACTTTTGCTGGCACTGCTCTAACAACTCTTTGTGCTTGGGATCCATCACAGCCGGCCGCTACAGAACGACACAAAACGCTGAAAACAACAAAGCTCCGGTTAAAGAGTTTTCTGTGAGAAACTGAAAGAAACAAGAAGCCATATTTGCGACTTTGGGAGACTCCAACGGTTTTTTTTCTTCTTCTTCGTCGGCTCCGGAGTGTCTCACATCTTTGCCAGCTCTCGGTTTCAGATGGCTTGACGCTTATCCGACGCCGCTCGCAACTTTTACTCGCTTTCGGTCATTTTAGATTTGTTATAAAGTTTGACAGTTTATCACAAACGATCCCCGTAACTCCAGCGATCAGAGGCGCGGCGGAGCTCCGCCATGACTCCACAACTCCGCAGCTGCTATCATCTGCCAATCAAAGCCCAGCGGCGGGAGGGGAACGGAGGACGGGGCGGAGCTTCCGCCTGCCAATCAAACCGGTTCAACGAGAGGGGAACGAGATAGGGGCGGGCCGACTATGTGCCACTCAAACCAGTTAAATGGGAGGGGGGCCCTAGAGGGGCGGGGCTTCCGATCAAACACACCTAGGCGTTCACTGGAGAGGTTATCATTTACAGATGAGTGCAAAGTCGCAAAACTGCTTTTTTTGTTTGTTTCGTTTTGTTTATATAGTTTTCCCGCAATTGTCTAATTTTGGGTGATGATGTCATCTCAATAACAAAAAAATGCTGTCCGAGTGTGCTATTTTAGTTGAAGTTTATATTACATATGGAAAGTAGTTTAGATTTGTAATATGAAAAACAAATAAATTTCATACAAATCTTATTGATCTAAAACTATTTTAACCTTTTTATGTTTGACGGCTACTTTAAAAAAATCATTGTATCACTGATGTAACTAATAAAGGCAAAAAAAATGTGTATGTTTTATTTTAAAAAACATTCCTAATATAACTCAGGTTTAAAATTGGAAAGTTGCACCACTGCTCATTTAATGCTCAAAAACAGATGTAGTTTGCTGTTGCTCGGGTTATTTAGAATTTAATTTGGTTGTGGTTTAAACAGTGAAGTCCATGAAGCATAGAATATGTAATATGTGACTTTGATAATGTTTGATTTTGGGTTGTTAGCTCTGTGTAATGTGTAACATGAAGGCCTCCTGTATCTTCATAATAAAACACATGCAGCCGGCTCATATTAAACATACATAAGGAAGTATTTGAGCTTTCCAGAAATACACTCACCTCATATTAAACTTTAATTATCAGGGTGTAAATAATGAGCTAAAGTTGAGGGATTGATAAGGATGTTAGTTGATTGATATTTGATATTTGTAACCCTCCAAACTGATGTCACTTCCTATAGGGTGACATCACTGAAAAACTGTAAAAGGATTTTACAAATGAAAAGACAAACAGGAAGGAAAGTGATGTTCAGGAAAGAGGAAACAGATCAACAACTGAAAAAACATTTCCCAGAAATGTTATTTTAGACATAGCTGCTGCTTGCTGATATATTTATAATTATATACTGTATAGCTAGACTTCTAAAAGTATTACAAACTATTTATATACGTTTATTTAGCAAAAAATATTGTACAAAAAATACTGATAAATATCAGATATTTTAGTATAATTGACATATTATTATAGTTTTTTTTAATTATATATAATAACACTCAGATATTTTCTATCTGTTTTGGCCAAAGGAAAAAATATTTAATAAATTGTTTTACATTTAAAAGATGTGACAACTTGCCCCAAAATTACATTTATAAGCGGAGTCATTTATTCTTTCCACTTTCAAAACTGCATTGTGCTCTGTATTGTCTTTGCCTCTGTGTTGCTCATATGAACTCATTTAAATCCCTGTGATATATAATATTGAGGCAGAAACAGCAGCATTAAGTCTGATTTGAGAGGATTTGCTGATGAATGTTTGATGTATTATTCTGGTAGTGTTCAGTATGCTAAAGCTGCGTGTGCATTGAATGCTCTGATGATCAGATTACAGATTCATAATCTCCATCAGACAAACTCTCTTCACAGATGGCATTTGGAATTGTGTAGATAAACGGATTCACATGATTATAGACAAAACACACAGATGAAGAGAACGGACACTAATGTAGCGACACACACCACAGCAGACCTGAGGTCATCAAATCAGCCAATCAAATCATTTACTGGCCATCGAGGGGTTACATGCTGATAGTGGTGAAGACACAAAAGAGGAAACTTTATATATATATATATATATATATATATTCCTGCACGAAACAAGTAAAAAATAAAAATAGAATAAATCCATGTGCAAACTAAACAGCAAATAAAACAAAATTTTATAAAAGGTTTTCAAAATTTGTTTGATTAAAAAAAAAATCTAAAAAATGTCAAACAGAATAAATAAATAAATAAAAGAACAAACTAAATATAAACAGCAAATAAAAACTACATTTTATTAATTTCATTTCAAACATTTTCTTTGCTTAAAAAAATATAATATAAATATTTTATATAAATATAAAATATAATTGTTTGTTATTAATACAATATTCCTGCAAGAAGCAAGTAAAAAAACAAAGTAAATACATAAAAAAAAATTATAAACTGTAAATAAAAACAAAATGTTATGAAATATTTTCATTGGTTAAAAAATCTAAAATCTGGCCTCACTTCATTAAAACTATAATAAAATATAATAAACATTTTAAAAATGTAATTTTTTAAAAACTATAATATAATATAATATAATACAATACAATATAATAATATAACACAATAGAGCTGGAGTCCACTGAGAATCATTCATGAAGTGTTTTTATTAACCAGACATGAATGTTACTACACAACAGTACAGATTAGTTTGAGTGAACATACTAAAAACACAGGTTAGAAATCCCTGAAAAAGAGTAGTCTTCATGTTAACAGACAGGTCAGAATCTCTCCTTGAACTAGTGATTATCAGGATAAAAGATTGCTGACTTTACTGCCCTCTACTGCTGCAGCGATTCACATTCATGCTAGTCACTGATGACGACAATAAACAGAGCCAGTCTCACAAAACTGAGCATATTTCATCCCATGAGAGAATTACGAAACAACGTGTGAAAAGAAACACCTAAATGATGCATTACAGGAAATTTAGCAAGAAATTGTCATGAAAAGGTATGATAATGCAAACAGATCTCAAGTGTTGCTAAAAAGGCTCGACTTTCTTTAAGCAAAGATTATTTCAAATTTTAGATTAGCATTTTGGTGTGAAATATGACATGTTTTCATGAAACTGACCCATCAAGACCTTCATGATGATTGACATAAACATATATTGTTCTTGCATAGAGATCATAAAGCTCACTATATAAAAACTATGGCGTGTGTATATTTATATATCAGTACTTCAGGAAACTCAGGCATCCAAGACTTTCGGTGATGAATAACAGATTGTATTTTTGGTTGCGAGTGACGGAACAGATTTGGCATCAGGTATTGAAGACACTGTACAAAATATAGCTACTCTAGATATCATGCATAGTCTGAGTAGATAGTAGCAAAATAAAACTAACAATATTTTTTTCTAAGGCACAAATGCATTCTATTTTGGCTCTGAACTTAATAAAGCTGTAAAGAGAGGTTACAGTATTAGTTAACATGACACTAGTGATATTATTTGACATTGATATATATGAGCATAATTAATATGATGGCATCACATATCCAGTCATCATGGTAACGCATCTGACTTCCTGTTTCTTCAGTCACTTCCTCCGCACAGCTTCAGGAGCAGCTTCTTGTAATCTCCAGAGGTGTCTCCCTGAAGATTTGAGAAAAATAATATGCTATAAAGTCACAATTCTATTTCTAGCTATGAATGCATGAATAAACTCTTAAATGGATTAGTTTATTAAGCTTAAACTTTCATATATAATACATATATTGTGTTGCTCTCAAATGATTAATCGCATTCAAAATAAAAGTTTTTGTTTACATAATGTATGTGTGTACATTGTGAATATTTATTATGCAATAAAAAACATGTGAATATGTTGCTATATTAAATATATTGGTAACACTTTATAATAAGGTTCATTAGTTAACATTAGTTAACTACATGAGTTAACATGAACTAAGAATGAACGACTTTATTTTAACATTAACAAAAATTCATTAAGAGTGTAATAAATGTACTGTTCATTCATTACCCACAGACACATAGTTGTACACAGTGTTGTACATACAGTATGTGAATAAAGCATTGGATTTGTGTAGTGTATTGTACTGTACGTGTGTGTGTGTGTGTGTGTGAGACGTACAGAGATGGCAGTGTAGAGCGACTTCCCGTACAGCCGCAGATACTCCTGCCTGATATCCAGCATGTCCACCTCAGAGCGGGACACCATGATGCGGATCAGAGTCCTGTCTTTGGTTCCTGCACCCTAAATAAAGACGAACAACATCAACCTGTCATGCATGCTTATGGACCCTCAGGAAGATTTTACTAACAAACATCCATATAAAGTTTCGAAAACATGCCACATGCAGACCAGCGCTGGATTTTCTGGGGCAGAAAAACACAGCATACAGAAAAATAACCCACTTTTAACCATCAGACCTGCTCCAAAACCACAGGAAAACAACCACATCACCACACATTCTCTACCTTCATGGCTTTGTTGAGACGCTCAGCAAAGTAGGCAGGAGTGTTTTTAATGCACTTCACTGAAAAATACACAAATGGAACATGATTATAAACTGTACACATTACTTCATATTACAGAAAAAAGAGATTATTTATATATTGCACATTTTATTTGGTCCCACTTAATATAAGGTGGCCTTAACTACATTTACATGTTTTTACATTGTACATATATTTTTTTAAAAATACCTATATGTAGTTACATTTCTAATTAATTTCTCTACTTACATTTATAATTACACTATTAACCCATTCCTTTCTCCTTAACATAACCCATACAACCAAACCCGCATCCACCTCAATAGCAGCAAGTGTTTTGCACTACAATATGGACACAACAATTACATTCTACTTGCATCAAAAAATAAGTACATAGTAGTTAAAGCCACTTAATGTAAAGTGTAATCCAATTTTTATTATAATCAGGTAGCAATATTTTTAGTGCTGTATTTTAAGTAATAAACCTTTCATTTTACATGCTTAAAGAGGAGACATATGATAAACTGTGGCTGAAAACAAAAATCAAATTTTTTTTTACTAGGAGTATGTATTTAACTCAGTTGTTTTGATTTCTAAAACGTTCTTTTTAAAAAAAAAAATAAGCAAGTGATCTATTATGTAATTGATTAAATCTGAACATTGGATAAAAGCTAGAAAAAACACATTTTAACCATACCTTTATGAGTAAAATGCCATATAAACCTGATTGAAAGATAAATTAAGAAACCCTACAGTAAAAACCATAAGAATATAAACAGGAATAAAACTTGTGTGTGGTGTGTGTAGGTGCTGCTGAAGTAAAGAAAAACTTTTAAAGATATGGTTTGTAATTTAAATCTACACACAAATAGATTAAGTGAAATCATAAAATCAGGTCGAATGAGATATCAACAAACCCCTTGGTAAAAACATTTAGATTCTATACTGAAATGAAACTGCTAAGTTTGGTGTATGTAAGTGATGCTGAAGTAGATCAAAATCATATATGAACAAATCCTTCACTAAAAACATTCAGAATACAGAGAGGAATAAAACTGTAAGTTTTGGTGTATGCAAGTACTGCTAAAGTGGAGAAAAAACTTTTTGAGAAAAAACATCTTTAAGGAAATAAATGAAACCTGAAGCCAAAACACAAAACGCAATAATAAATCAGGCCAATTATATATAAACAAATCCTTCAGTAAAAACTTTAATACTATAGACAGGAATAAAACTGCTAAGTTTGGTATTTGTAAGTACTGCTAAAGTTGAGAAAAAACTTTTAGAAATATGTATTGTAATTGAATTCTACAAACGCAAATATAGATGAAAGGCTAATCAAAACTTTTACTTTCATTTGTATAAAAAAAAACCTCACATTTTGTAAGTAAAACAGCCCTAAATTTTAATATTAAGGCATGAAAGAAAGAAAGAAAAAACAAAAAAAAGGTTTTGTCTATTGTGTCATGTTTGCATATGCAAAACATTTAGGCATTTACTCATCATAACCTCCAATCTGCATCTTGCAACCTGCAAATAGCTGATTCTATTCCAGTGCTGTAATTGGCTGTTTCCCATCACTCCCTGCTTCATCTAAATCAGCTGTTGGCTGACGTTTTTGTTCAGGACCAATCAGAGCTCAGTACCCACCCACTGCCACCATTCCAGACTCCACGTTTCCAGACATCTCACTGCAGATGCTCTTCTCGATGTCTTTGCCGCACATCTGCTGGTACTCATGAAACACTGCGAACGACATCATGTCCACATGTTACTGACAATATGTACAAACCTGGCGGGATGCATTATTAAATCTGCATTATCAGTTAATAAAAACTTTACACAAAATGATCATACGACTTTAGTACAGCATAACTTTTCTTTTTAGAGCTTAACAGCTGCATTCACCATGAAATGCTTAGTGTTAAAACAACAGGTTTGGAATTTCATTTTTGGCACAAAAAAAAAGCAAGGCAAATAATTGAAAAGGGCAACAGCAGTTCAGGATATTTCATCTGATTCAGTGAACTCAAGTGAATAAATCTCTTTCTAGTTGATTGCTTTTGAACTGATTGTCCTAGTTCGGGAAATAACAGCAGTTCCTGTGTATTTCTGTGGCCGTTTAACCGCAGTGGCATTTTACCTTGTCTCAGATGAGGTTTACTGCGAGCACACAGAACTGCATTAAACTGAGACTCGTCAGTGCCGACTTTATTCTCTCCTGCAGCGTAGAGTTTCTGCAAACACAGGACACATTGCACACATGCATGTTATTGGTTGACGACAGCCTAAAATGCACATTTACATTAAAACGTGAATTTGTTTAGGCAAATCAAGTCTGCTCTCCAACCTGAGCGTCCTGTTTGGCCATAGAAATGTCCACAGTCTCTCTCTCATCTCGATTACCCTGAGAACAAATAATAGAAAACATATAATCTGGACAGTTGTGATTTCAATTTTAGTTTTCAAAGGTAACTGGATATTTTGGGTCGTTCTGCTGTAGTGTTGGGGTTGTTTTTTCTTACATATTTTCTTCTTTGTCCATTTATTTAAAAATTATATATATATATATACACATTAGTAAATAAATTATATGGTATAGGAAATAAAATAAAATCTAAATATTAGGTGATAAATCTTCAACATAAACGCTTAGACTTCAAAAGTTTAAGTAATAAAATGTTCAAAACTAAAATCAAAAATGTTATAACAAACCAAATCTAAAATTAAAACTGACAAATAAAAACAATTACTATTAAATTAAAAGCTATTAAATATGATTTAGAGTTACATATGCATTACTATTAGTATGCAAAGCTAATACTATACTATACAAAATAATACTAGCTCAAAATATTTAAATAGGAATATAAAACATAATATTTATAAAAATAGTAAATGTCAAATATTTATTCACAAGATTACCTGTCATAAATCACCTACATCTCCATTTGTATTGTTACTTTTTATTTCTTCTTAAAGTTAAGTTAAATTATTTTATTTTAAAACACACACACAAACAAAACACAAGAGGTTTTGGAATTCTGAAAAAACAGCTGCAAGTTTGTAGCCAAGGCACTTTCTTTCTTGTTCATATTTTTAAAGATATGGCTAAAAACTCTGTGATTAATGAAACTTAATACATCAAATGCACAACAACAAAAGAGTAATATGTAAGATTTAATAGAAAAAGACCCACCTGAGACAGAGAGACGAGCAGACGGCGGAAGTGTCCAGACGTGTCACTGATGATGGCGTCCTCCAGAGATTTACCGTACTCTAAACAACAAAAACTCATCTGAAGCAGTTTCTCATATACCACTACTAACTCAAGATGTGATCTGAGATCTTCAGTAGGTTTTTGAACACAGACTCACCTGCTTTATAGATCTTAGTGATCTCCTGAATATCAGCATTGTTGCGAGAGGACAGAATCTCTATGAGACAGGCCTCATCGGTTCCTGCTCCCTGGAAACACCAGCAAAAAATATGAGAAATACTTCATTAAATTGCATTATATATATATAATGCAATTAATGTCAAACACACTAAACATTTAGACTGCTGCTGAATGAGAGAAGTCTGTTTATTTATTTCACACAACCTCATAGTTTAAGTTTCATGTTAAATATATTTGTTTAGGCTTTCGGTTTGTAATAAATCTTCTTTATAATGAATGACACTACAATTTATGTTTGGTTTTAAAGACATGACTGCTATTTTACCATATTTCTGAATCTAATATTACATTGTGACTTTAAACCACATTTAGACCTTAAATGTGACTTTTTGCTCTGAACAATGCAATTTTGACCAGCTGCGACTGAAACCAGTGTCTTTACAGAATGTATTTCTATCTTATGGATAATTAATGGCTGGCTATTCTGATAGCCAGAGCTGGGACTCAAGGTTTTTATTCAAAATCAAGATACATGATTTAAAAGTTGTAATCATTTTTTGGTTTATTCACTAAACTATTAAGCATCCTCATATTAACAGCCTTATATTTAAGAAAGCCGTTTACATTATAAATAAAAAAATAAAAAAAAAGGTAATTACAACCTTTTTTCTTGCTTAATATAAGGAACCAAGGAAATACGAACTCAAAATTGCAAGAAACAATCTTAAAATGTGACTTTTTGAAATATGAATTCTTAGTTTGAGGCTTTTAATCTTGCAATTTTGTCTTTTTTTTCTCACAATTTAGAGTTTACTGTATATCTTCCATTTCTCATTTTTATTATCATAATTGCAAGTTTTTATCTCCCAATGCTGAGCTTAAATAGTTCAAAATTACTTTTTTTTTAATAATTTTTCATCCTGTAGAAATGAGCTTCCAAATATATTTAGCTTTCAGTCACTCAATAATCCTATTTTTAGCACATTCTTCCAGTGCAGGATGATAATCACAGACTCAGAGCGCGTCATTCATTCCAGTCTGGCAGTATTTCTGCTCTTGACTGTGTAATTATGTGTCTGTGTTTCATTAATGAGAGCAGCAGGACGCTTGGCTTGTATACTGGTATGTTTCCCTGCATACTACACTGGAATAAAGCAACCAGATCAGTCACTTATGAGGTTATATTTCAGTTAGGATGCTGCCTACTCAGATGGCTCGCAAGGATTTGGAAGAGAGATGTTTAAACATTTGAGTGGATTTGCACACATTTTCCTGAAAAGTGAAGAAATCTCACCTTTATGGCCTCCCTGAGTTCAGAGGCATCAAACTGCGTAGGAGCCTTCAGCATGGCCAGAACCAGATTTTCAAAGTTTCCAGTCAGCTCCGACTTCAGGTCGCTAACCAGATCCTGCAAAGCATTTTAAACACAAAGTAATACGCAAGAAACCACAACACAGTCTTTCAAATTATCAGGTATTTGATGCTTCTCATATATTGACCTTGCCGTAAGTGGTTTTATACGCCGCCTTCAACGGCACACGCTGCTTGCTGGATCGATTGCCAAGAAGCTCAATAATGGCATTTTCATCAGTTCCTGCGATCAAAATACAGCAAAAAAAATCATCTCTCTGTATTTTAAATCGTGTGAACGCACAATATACGAACCCTTTTCGTGGTTCACATAAACGGAAAATTATTTGGGGTGAATTTCTTCTCACCGAAGCCCTTCATGGCTTTCCTCAACACCTCGACGTCTCTGAGCGGATCAGCTCCAGGAAAGTCCTTGATGCTGCCTCGAAAGCCCTTCTATACATAAACAACATAAATAGTTCAATATAATGAGTGTATACAAATATGCACACATACATACACAAACACACACAAATGTGTGCTGATTGCAAATAACCGCATCCAAAATAAAAGTTTTAGTTTGCATCCAATTTGTGAGTTCTGTGTGTATTTAGGTTGTATATATATATATATGTATAAAAAAATACACGCACATCCTATAAATTATGAAAATATTTACATGCATTTACACAGGGCTGGGCGATACATATATAAGAACCGTCTTTACTGATGAGATGCGCATAATGTATCGTATGATATATATCGCCCAGCCCTACATTTACATTTATATTTTTATATTCATATAATTTATATGATCAATAAATATATTTCATATTTAAAAATATTTTTTTCTGAAATATATACATGTGTGTTTATATATGCAAAATAAATACATACAGTACACATACATATGTAAACAAATACATACACGTATAGATGTGATTAATCATTTAAATTATATTTCTATATAACATATATACTGTATATATACATACACAATTTCACATTCGCTTCAAACTACAGAAAACAGTTGTATTGTTAAAAAAGTAAAATAAATAATTCTGCAGGTCCAGTTTCCTCTTTCAATAGGAAGTTATCAAGCCACTGAGGTCAACTGTTGTCATTTTCTGTTTTCTTTCATGTCTCTCTTGTTCTACTTGCCCTTTTGTCTAAACTCAACAAAAGCTGCTAGCGACTAATGAAGCTGAGAGACTCTCACATTAACAGCAGGTCCGGCGGGTGGTGTCGGTCCGGTCGGGACGCCTCCTCCGTACCCGGGCATCGATGGGTTTGGAACACCAGGGTACGCTGGCATGGGCTGCTGACCCGGCGCTGGGCCCCCGGGATAACCCTGAGGCATTCCTCCACCCGGCTGCACACATCACAACACATTTGTAAGACCAGTCACATGATGCAGTCTTCACTTAATCTATCTAATTCTGACGTGCATTTAAAAATACAAATAAAAGAGGCAGAAATAAAGGGATTCTTACAGCTCCAAAGCCAGGCTGGCCGCCCCATCCACCTGCTAACAACACAAATAACTCGTATTAAAATACAGACACAAACCACACAACGAATTATGCAACTATCTTTTCAACCATCTTTTTTTTGCATGAAAAACTGAAACACGTGCATTTGAAAAGAAACTCTTTCAGGACCTTATGAAATCCATGTAAATTGTTCTGTTTGATTTTTCCTAAAAACAATTCTTAGCTTTTTATTTAGTTATTCAATAATTCTGTGCAGTCCGTTTTCATTTTTATGGCTTCTTTGCATTATGATTTAATACAAATATTATGATTAAAATAGGCAGAAATCAAATACATTAATAACATTTTAAATAAAATAAAAAAAAAAAAAATTTTTTATAAAACCTAAAAATAGTTTCTATTAAGAGTAAAAAATAAATTTAAAAAAATTAACTGAACTTTGAAATTTTTTAGAAAACAACTGTTTTAATTAAACATTTTTTTTTGATAAACAGTAGTATTATTATTGTTGCTGTTATTATTATTACTCTGAAAAGTACAGTAAAGAATAGAGTCTAACATTACGACTCATTTTTAACTGTTGTTCAGAAGCTGTGGATAGTTTTGAAGCCCATTAATAACATCAGAGCAGCAGGAACACACACTACGACCATCAGCAGTCCCATGATGCTCCTCTCAGACTGAGTGCACTGACCTGCAGGAGGCATGTTGGGGTAGGTCCCAGGCTGGGCGGCAGGATAACCTCCTGCCTGGGGCGGGAAGCCTCCTCCCGGGGCAGCTGGGTAACCGCCGGCCTGAGGAGGGTATCCACCGGCCTGGGGAGGGTATCCTGCTCCTGGGGGATAGGCTCCGGGCTGAGGGGGGTAGAATCCGCCCTGGGGAGGGTAGGCTCCCGGCTGCTGAGGATATCCACCCGGAGCCTGCTGATACGGGCCGGAGGCGGGCGGGTAACTTCCACCGGCAGGAGGGTAACCAGGGTAACTCATCTCTGACACCTGCACACATCAGGACATTTACATGCTTATGTGTTACTCTGGAGCACAGAACCAGGCTTAAACAGCACAGGTATATTAGTAACAAGAGCCAACAATACATTGTATGGGTTAAAACTTAAAATTATCAATTTTTCTTTTATGCCAAGGATCATTAGGATATTCAGTAAAGTTCATGTTCCATGAAGATTTTTTTCTAAATTTCCTACCATAAATATATCGTAATTTTTGACTATTCATATGCATCACTAAGAACTTCAGACTGATTTTCTCAACGTTTAGATTTTATTTCAGCCACAGGTTCCAGATTATTATTGTAATATCAAACAAAACATGCATCAATGTAAAGCTTATTTATTCAGATATCATCTCTGAATAATAATCAATTTCAAAAAACTGACCCTCACGACATGGGTCAGATATTAACAATAACAGGCAAAATCACTGTCATTACAATTAAATCATTCATCAGCAGCTACTCAAAAGTGATGAATAATTTTGATTTCACGAGTTGATCTCACAAACCCTAGGGGGTAGAACCCTAACTAGGGCTGAGCTCGATGTCCGACTCGAATCCTGCTCAACCCCACCCCCCGGCCAGAGGAAGACGTGAGACAACGGTGGAGAAGGGGAGGAGGAGGGATGCGTAACGAGATGAGAAAGGGACGAAAAGGGGGCCTATTTAAGGGGAAGGGTTATGAATTTGATTGGCTGAAAGGAAATTAGACTGATTAGGGGATTGGAAACAGCTGTAGCTAATCATTGCCTCAGAGCTCTACCCGAAACGTGTTGGTCAACATCACTAAAAATCATCAGAGGGCAGTACTTTATATGACATCAGGGGCCTGTACCATGATGGTGGCTAAACAAACTCAGAGTTACAGGATTAGTTTTGGGTTGACAAATCCAAGCCGATGCAATTAGGCATTATTGGTACCATGATGAAGCTCATCAACTTTCTTTGTTAACCCAGACTTGATCCTGAGTTAATGTAGCACG
>JAUCMT010000065.1:726473-741044 GCA_032357475.1 Enteromius thamalakanensis
GCGTTTAAACATTGTTATATGTTTGAACTGTTTTAGCATGCCTATCAATTTTTTTAAGGCAAGTCATGATGATTTGAGAAGGCTAAGTGGATCAGTAATACTTTATGATCAGCTCACTGTCTTGGTACTTTAAAAATACAAAAACTTATATTTAACAAACTATTTTAATAGATGAAGCAGCAGTATAAGAGGTTTTGGTAGGAGGGGGAAAAGATGGGCTCGGGTCGGGTTCGGGCTGGTAATTCTGACAAGCTGTCGGACACGGGTCGGGTTCGGGCCATTCCTCCAGTCTTCAGAAATCAGCTAATATACTGATTTACTGCTCAAGAAAGATTTCTGATTATTATCAGTGCTTAAAACATGGATAAAAAACTGATACATTGAATTCTTAAAAATTATTTAATGAACAGAAAGGTAAAAAAACAGCATTTATTTGAAATAGAAATCATTATAAACGTTTGATCAGTTTAATGCATCCTTGAAGAATAAAAGCAATAAGTGTACTGTCTCTGAATCGCTCAGTGAAGTCTGCTTCATGCTCCTCTGTGTGTTTAATGAGAGGCGTGGACTGTATTTGATGGGGTTTGAAAAGGTCTGTTGGGAAATCTTAAACTGACACTTAAACACATGGCTCCGAATTACAGACACTGTGTCAGATTTCCATCAGGAGCCACTCCCAGAGTGCACTGCAGCACATTTAATATGCATTATGGGACATATTAAGCTTGTACTGTATGTGCTACACCTACTTACATAAACATAGTAGGCTGTATATTTTAAAAACTGCATAAGAAAACAAGTGTTTGTTAATGCAAAACATGATTATTTGCTATGTGGTCGTGCTGAGTGGTTTTCGCAATTATTTCTTTATCACCGCCATCAACTACAATGATTTTAGCATTAAAACGAGTAATGATGGACTAAACAAATGAAAACAATGACGGATTGCTTCTACTGTTCTGTTCTATACACAGACGTCTCTTCTGCGCCGCGGCCAATTAAAACAGAGCCGAGCTGAGCTATTTGTGCACATGTTCTCCTCTGGATCTCACGAGAGCATTGTTCGCTCTGATGGGCTCCAGATGGAGGAGAGAAACGCAGTGGAATTCTGGGAAAATGAGGCCTTGTGTGAGATGGAGAACCTCTGAGCTCAATATTACAGTGCAGAGCTGCATTAATAATCCTAACAATGAAAATATTTTAGACGTAGTTTTGTAGATAACGTCTACTGAAACTAACCAGCAATCGGTGCAATATTTCTGTGCTGAGTCTGTTTCATACATATACTGTCGCTGCATTAAAACATATAAAACAACTGCTGATTGTAAGAAATTAATACTTTTGTTCAGCAAGGATGCATGCAATGTAAATCTGAAAATAATTTTTTAAGTTAAGTCAACTAAAATATGCAAGTTGTCACTCAACATTTAAGTAAATTTAAGTCAGCAATGTAACAAATTATTTTAACTTTAAACAATTATTATAATTGTTGGAGAGTGAGTCTGTGACCCCAGACTGTGCGTGTGTGTGTGTGTGTGTAAGTGTGTTTCCTCCAGCAGGAAGACATTGTGCAGCGTGTGCATCTGTGTGCATTTCATTCAAACATCGTCTCAGGGTTTTTATCCATACAATCAAAGACAAATGTTGTTTGGAGCCCAGCTTGCTTCAAAATAACACATGTTTTGTGTTCCACAGATAAAAAGGTTTGGGATCTTTCAGAGGAAGTTGAGTTTGTTTGATTGATTTTTTGTTGTGGATGTCAAAGGTCAGAAAATCAACAAATTAGACACATGCACAGGTCATGTAAACTTTATGAAGGATTATTATTGTCAGATAAAATTAAAAACAATTAAAACCACAAACTAAAGAAAATTGAAATATTAAGCATTTAAATATTTACCTAGTTGCATAATGTCTTATTTCTCTGTTCAGTGAATGAAAACAGGCTCCGGCTCTCTGAAGGGTGTGTGTGTGTGTGTGTGTGTGTGTGTGTGTGTGTGTGTGTGACTCAGATTTCCAGCTGCTAATACTTGCTTGTGTCTCGGCCAAACTCCTGCAGCTGGACTCGATGATGAGGACGATGACGGCTCCTCCGAAGCATTCATCATATAGAGCGGGGCCCCTCAGCGGCCCTGAGGGACACACAGAATAAACTCATGCTCTCTAAAAAACCTATTCTCTCAACTGCTGTCTCACAAAAGTCTTCAGTAACACTTCTTTTTTCCCACAAACTCAAGTTTATATTTCACAATTGTGTGCTTGCCTTTTTTCTTGCAGTTCTGTTTATATTTTGCCATTCTATTTTCTTCTGAATTTTGGGTCACATTATGAATAAATGTACAGTATGCGTGACTTTGGCTTATCAAAAAAAATATATATATACTGTATATAATTGTAAGAAAAAGTTGCATAATGGACTTGAAAAGGAGCGTTATGAAATGTGTCGCATGGCTGAATCTTCTACAAACACAAATGGAAACGCTCAGTACAGTAATAGTGTTGAATTTGCGGTAGATCAGGGCCAGTATGAATCTCGAGGAAGCAGTCATCTTTCATGTGGCTGTCAACATCTTCCTTTCAATCACTCACATTTCAGAGATTGTTGGTGGTCAGAAACGCTCAGATTCTGGCTGTGATTACAGACCACCTCCTCCAGCAGCGCTTTCATCACGGTTCAGCCGGACATCCTACAAATCACAGAAACTACACCTTCATTCACATTACATTGATCAAAAGTCAAGACATTTGAAATAAGTCTTCCTTTGAACTTTCCATGCTGTATTTTTTGGATTGGTTTGTTTGTAGGGAGTATGCTAAAGCTTGGCTGTATTCTTCATATAAAACCTTGAGTCTTTGGCTGGTTTTATATTGTGCTGCTCTCTTAAGTCGTTTGCCTGGAGTTTAAGGAGGTTAAAGACTCTTCAGACTAGTGGAAGCTAGGTCTAAACTTCACATGGTGATGGTCTTTTCATATAAAATGTTAAAACAGCCTCTTTAGATGTTTGGGGTCAGACGGTTATATTTTTGTTAAACAAAAGTAAATCTGAAAGCATTTAAAGTAAAAGAAAATATTTTTTAAAAAGTAACTTTTTTTTTTTAATCTAGCCAAAAATGCTTTTCAAAGATGAAGTAGTAAAATAAATAAAAATAAAATGTCAGGTATTAAAAATGACAAAAGCTTTAACTAAAATCTGACAAAATGCACTGCATTGCTTTCATATATATTCAATTTCACAATCATTCATTCATAAGTAAATCGTCTGTCTGCTGATTTCACAAAAGCTGAAGGTGAATGAAGAGAAGGCTTAGTAAAGACATGACAGGATCAGATGTGTCTGATTAAAGCAGAGCAAAGGCAATAATCATAATCATACCCAACAGCTCTGGACAAGCGTTAGGAAGTTCTCAGTGATCCTGAGACAATCGCAGACACTCTCATCCTGACTAAACACTCCTAATAACCTCCGTCACAGCTTACACTCAATTAGAAAGAGAGAAGATCTCCCCTGCAGCGCCTCCTGAGGCCATGCCGCAGCATTACAGTTACATTCAACATTTACACCACCAAACACATCACGCTTCTGACAGGATATTGGCAAATATTCTATAGTAAAAATTCATTTTTAATCAATTTAATGCATATTTACTGAATTAAACTATATATATATATATATATATATATATAAAAGAATAGATCTTGACTGTCGGCGTTGTCTGATTTTCTGTTTTTGTGAGCAGGCTCGTCCTAAAGGTGAGGGTCTGACTCCGTATCAGGGGAAGAAGAGGTGTTTCGGCGAGTACAAGTGTCCTAAATGCAAGAGGAAGTGGATGAGCGGAAACTCGTGGGCGAACATGGGTCAGGAGTGCATCAAATGCCACATCAACGTCTATCCTCACAAACAGGTGAACAGCCTTAGACACATCATTCATACACAGCTGGAGTTTTTGTTAATAGTTTCAATTAGATTTTATTTTGTTTAGATAAAGTTTCAGAAATTTGTATCAGTTTAATTTTTTTATTTTATTTTAGTTTTTAAACAAAATGTTTAGTAATAGTGAACTATAAAAAACGATGTATTTCTATTTTTAGTTTTTACTTTAATTTTAGTTTTAAGTCTTTGTACTTTATTTTAACTTTATCTTCTTTTCTTTTTAGTAATAGTGAACTATAAAAACATTTATTTCTATTTATTTTTTGTTTTTATTTTAATTTTATGTAAAGTCTTAGTATTTTTGTTCATTTTGTTTTAAATCTTTTTTTTCTTTTTTGTTTATTATTTTTATACATTATTTTTATTTAGTAATAGTAAATTATACAAAACTATTTATTTCCGTTTTATTTTTGTTTTTAAAAATTAAAGTCTTAGTATTTTTGTTAATTTTGTTATTATTCTTTTTATGTGTCCATAGTTTTCGTTTATTTGCTTTAGATTTTGTTTCTTTTTTGTTTTTATTGATTTTTTTTTCTATTATTATGTATTATTTTATTAAGTTATTTTACTGCATTAACTAAAAAGATATCAGTGTTTCTTTGACAGCTAGCTGAAATAAAATAAATGCGTTTTTATATTTTATTTCAGAGTTCATTTAATTTCAAAGTTTACCCCATTAGCAAGTTATTTCAAGTTTAAAACAAGAAAAAAACTATTGCTTTCCTTCTTAAGTAAATGTTCCTTGTTTGAAGGATGTTCAGATATTTGTACAGTAAGCCTCATCCACAGAAACCCGAGTGAAGGGCCTCTGAGTGAATGTTTGCTCGCTTTATTGAAGCATAGAATAGAAAACAGTTAAAGCCGGAGATCACGTGTTAGTTATTATCTCAGACTGAGGACTTCTAGATGTACCAGTGTTGTTTTGAAGATAAAGCTGCTTTACTGTATGTTAGGCACGTTATGAAGTTCTGAACCTGGTGGAGATCTCTTGATGAAGCTCTCTTCGATGCTTCTGACCTCTCTCTTTCCTTTAATGTTCACCACATGTTTTTCTGTACTTCACGGCTATTTCCTGTCCTGAACTCTTTGCTGTGATTGTCAGCGTCCTCTGGAGAAACCCGACGGTCTGGACGTATCGGATCAGAGCAAAGAACATCCTCAGCATCTGTGTGAGAAGTGTAAGGTGCTGGGATATTACTGCCGTCGCGTTCAGTGACCTCTGACCCCTGAAGACACCCGTCATGCCAGCGTCCCAGCTTCCTCACCGACTGTACTCCAGGTAAACATGATGATCACAGAAATCTTCTCAGTTGGATGCTGTATAAGCTCTACATGGTCCGTCGTGTAGCAGGATGCTGTAACTCTTTATTTTGATTTGATGACACATCCCTCAAGTGCCTGCTTGTGTAAAAACATGAACAATAACAGTGACAGCAATAGAGATCCAGTGTTAATACTGTAAGATAAATATACAGCGTGATGTGCTTTATAATATCTGCGAGATGTAAAAACACTGCCTGGTCTGAAAGGATAAAACAATCAAATGTTGAAAATGAAGACCTTATGCATTATTTTTGGGTGTTTTTAAAGATGACTCTGCATGTGTGTTTTGTTCGCATATCATTTCTAATTGTCAAATGTGAAAGACTGAAGCGGCTTCAAACTTCAGTTCATCTATATGGCTCGAGATCTTCTTATGAAAGCAGGGCATGCACGAGTGAGTTACTGTGAAATATTATAAAGAAATCGTTCCATTAATAACCAGAAATGTGCCTTATACGCTCTGTACATGCAAATAAAGCACTGAAACATCACGTCTTATTGCTCTCGGCTTTATTAATCAAACACTGGCCATAATTCATAACTCATGCATGAGAACGAGAGTTCTGGTCAGACGTGTGACGTTCTCAGTCCAGATGAAACACGGTTATTACCTGAGAATGATGTTAAAAATGACATTTATTCACAGTTGATGTTACTGTATAGGAATATTGCTGTAAAAACGATCATTATGACAATATTTACTTATTCTCTTGTCATTTCAAACCCATAGATTGTGTTTATTTCCTTTCTCTGCACAAAACCATTTCATAGTGACTGCAATTTTAAAACTGGCTTTTGAAGACTTGATGTAATGCCTAAGGGCTTTTATGTTGTTTTTGGTCGCTGTGATCTTTTGCATGGACATTTCGAACATCGCAGGGTGTTTCAGAGACACGAGAGCAAGTAAGACTCTCCCTTTAATCCGGAAGCGTCTCATTTTCACATTATAGAGCAGCAGGACAGTAGAAATGCTTGAAATGACTCGAGAAGGGACTCTACTTGAGCTCTCCGCAGTCGCTGATGCTGATTCTCTTGGCGGTTCTTCCCGAGCGAGAGCCGAGAGCCTCCACCTTCCTCACCACATCCAACCCATCTTTAACGCTGCCGAACACCACGTGCCGCCCGTCCAGCCTGGAGAAAACACACACACTCATCACACTCGCTCGTCCAGATTCACAGCACAAGAAGAAGATTTACACACCACTCTGTTTTGACGGTGCAGATGAAGAACTGAGATCCGTTGGTGTTTGGACCGGCATTCGCCATGGACAGGATACCTGAACACACACAAACAAACACAACATTAGAAGGAACTAAATGGGTCATGACTAGTTCAAATGGCTGATGTAGATTTAAATGTGTATTTTCATATAGACATATATTATTACATATAATTAGATAATTATACAATATTTACACCACAACAAAAAGATTATAATAGTTTAAGTATTTTCTTATAATGAATAAAAAATAATGCTTAAAACAGTAATAAATAAAATAAGAAAATTTATTTATTTTATTTCTGTACTGATTTTATGCATATATATAAAAAATTATATATAGTAATTTTATTAGCAATTTAAAATATATATTTAGCATTTAGCTTTATTTTAATTTCAGTTTAAATTTTAGTAATTATGTTTCTCATCATTTTAAAAAACATTTAGCTTTATTTTTATTTCAGTTTTAGTTTTAATATTTGATGTAATTAGCTTTTCTTTATTTATTTCAGTTTTTTTTATAAGTTTAAAAATATTACTATTCACTTTTTTGTGAATTTGAATCAATATTATATTTCTAATTCTGTAGTTTATTTGAGCTTTTTTCAATCAATAAGAGCACTTTTAATAGTTTTAGTTAACAGTGACACTAGTTAACTTTGACCAGCCCTGATAGCGCCATCTAGAGGCGTCGACATGTCTCTACAGAAAACCTGCATGAACCGTGAACTCAAGTAAACAATAAACAAACTCACTGACCTTTATCACATCAAGAACACATGAAAACACTGACAGAGTAAAGAATAAACTGAACAAAATGTGTTTTACCTGGTCCGGTGTGTTTCAGCCTGAAGTTCTCATCTGGAAACCTCGGACCATAGATGGACTTTCCTCCGGTTCCGTTGTGATTTGTAAAATCTCCTCCCTACGTGAAACACAATGTAGTGCAAGTTAAGGCAAAGCACACATGTTTTTTACTGAATCACACATGATCACATGCAAAACGCGTTTAAAATTTGCAACAATGTGTCATCAAATGTGAAATTAGTCATGCGGGATTAATGCAGTTCTTCTGTAAAGGCAGGACGAGCAAGACTGTTAAAGGTATTTAACACAATACAACTGGTTACAATTGCTCATGATTCACCATTTTAAGTCACCGTTAAGCTTTAAAAAAGCACAAAAATATAAGGGTCAAAATATGCATGTTGTAGAACTGGAAAAAAAGCATTAATATGGTAGCATAAGATGCTGTAATTGTTTGAAAAGTCATATTTAAACACAACAACTATCTGGATTATTGCATTAATTGATTCCTCTGATGTGCTTTAATCTAAAGCCAAGCCCAGCAGCGTAATGAAGCTCATGCAGGCGTGTGTGATCTTGAGGAGGATCTCGTCACCTGACACATGAACTGTGGAATAACTCGGTGGAAGATGGAGCCTTTATATCCGAAGCCATGCTCTCCGGTGCACAGGGCTCTGAAGTTCTCTAGAAAACACATATGACACCTGTCAAAGAAAAAACACTTGCTTTTTCGTTTAATTTTACTTGCATTTGACGTGGATCAACAAATAAGTTCATCAAAGCTGCCTTAAGACAATGAATTTGCATCAGTGCATTTCAGGTTTTAAGAAAGGTTTTGATACACTTCAAATGTTGACTACTGTATAAAACGCAAAACAAGTCTAAACACACATATACCCCAGCACAACTGAAAAAAACTATACAATATAATTAATATAAAATGCTTTACCTGCTGTTTTGGGTACAACATCCGCGTTCAGCTAAAATTACAGATCAGGAAGAGAGATAACGTTAGAGGTCAATGCATGAGAAATACTTAATAATATAATATACAGTAATCAACATGCGAAATTCATACTTGCTGCTACATTTGCTTGAAAATCTAAATTTAACTGGAACATGTCACGCGCTAAAGTATTATAAAGTAAAGTATTTTGGATTATTATTAACAGTTTGTAAATATTCCACTATGGCGAAGGATGAGCTTATGAATATTAATTAATTCAAGGTGCCGTTACTTTATAAACTTCGTGGAACGTCCAGTCATGGATTCTAATTAATATTCATAAGCCCTTCTGGTATTCGCTGATTCGCTAACTGCGTAGCTTCTTAGTTTTCTTTCAGCCAATCAGACAAGCTAACTCGATGGACGTCGCGGTGCGTCATTAATATTCATAAGCCGAGCCTTCCTCATAGTAGAGTTGGTAAGTTGTCTCGCACTCACTTCGAAGGTGACTCTACCGAGCGGCTCGTTATCCGCCGCGATGTCGAAGAACACCACCGGGTTGTTGTTGGCTTGAGCTCCGGTGGCGTACATGCGCGCAGCGGTGAACGCCAGCGAGCACAATTTAACCCTGTTACTGATGATTAACATGCTGATTCCGGTCACCGACTCCGCTGAGATACCGAGTTACACAGGAAGCGCTAAAGTGTCACACGGAAGCGTTTAAGAGCGCGCGCGCGCGTGTCAGGCAGTCACATGTTGATTCATAAATAATAAACAAATACATGGAAATTAGATCATAAACATGTATAAAGTATAAATTATGACTTACATATATATATATTTTTTTTGATAATTCAATAAAATGATTTAAATGAAAAGCGTGGAATGTATAATTTGACTATGTAAAATGAAATGTAATAAACAAATATATGTTTATAACTACTAGAATCTAACGGACCCTCAGATACAGTAAATACACATCATGTTTATATAATCTAACATTATTAGTCTTAGTAACCTGATTTTAAAAATCAAGGACAATGTTAAATATGAAAATATAATAAATATATAAACAAAATTAAAAAATGCATGTTAATATAAAATGATTCATATATACAATATAAAAACCATAGTACAATAACATTTTTAATACTTCTTGATCCATTTTTATTAAAATATGTAAAAACATTTAATAAAATGTTGCTATTTATTAAAATATAAACGTTTTTGACCACTAAAATAAAAATCCCTCCGATGCATGAATTATTAATTAAAAAATATGAATATTAACCTAATATTATTACTATTATCATGATTTATTAATTTACTCTAGCTTTAGGTTTTATCATCAGCCACAGACATAAAGACCTTATATATACTATATAAATACCTTTTTGTTTTTTTTACAGACTTCAGTCAAGGCAAATAGCAATTTTGAACTGAACGCCAGCAAATGATTATCCAATGAAAGCAGTTTTAAACAATAATTCAGCTTAATAACACAATAAACATCAGAAGGGCATGGAGTTTATTGAGGTTTTGTCTGTTGAGAAGCGGATCACATACAGATCTGCAGGACCAAAGAATCACAATCAGATGCTTTATTTCATGATCTCATCAGTCATCAACATTTCCTGTGTGTTTACAGGACATCAGATGCAGTGATGCAGCCTCAAGGACTTCACAGATAAAAGTATTAAAATCATCTGTCTCTTTCATAAAAAAGGGAAGACTTGTGTCACCTATTCAAAAAAAAAAAGGTTTTGACACGCGATGTAATCGTCAGAACAAGCGTTAAAGTATAAGAACAATAAAAAATAATTTACCAAAACAAAACAGAGCAAAAAAATATTAAAAACCAATTAAAATGGCCATAAGCTTTTACATACAGCTGCCCTTTCTACAAATAAACAAACCTGTATAGATTTATTTCACATAAGGCTGTCATATTTACTTGTACATATTAACAATATATCTCATATTAACATGGAAGTCTATACCAATAAAATATCCTTAACTGAGCCTCCAACAGCTTTACATATTATTGGTTTCTTAAATGGAAGTGTATATTTTAGCATTTTATGCATCACTCCGTCTGGATGTGAAACACAGGCTGCGCTCACAATTACACACCATTTATACTCATATATATACAGATATAGAAATCTAGTGTATTTTCCACTCAGTACTATGAGACAAAAGTCAAATAACTTCAAAAAGGACAAAATCTGAGATTAAAAAACATCAAATTATAATATTGTTTGTTTTTTTGTCTTTTTTTTGGTCAAATTTTTAGCTTTTATCTCATAATTATGAGAGTAGTGAGTGGAAATTGCATATTTTATCAATTTAATTAACTGTCGTAATTTCCACCTCAATCTCAATTATAGCTTACAGTATGTCAGAAAATAGTGTGTCAGTTTATCATAATTTCAATTTAGTATATCATCATTTTGCCTTTTTATATCTTAAATTAAATGTCATAGTTTTAACGTCATGATTTTGACTTTATCTCATAATGATCAGAATTATGAGATAATTTTGACTTTTTAAAACTCATAATTTTTTACTTATAATTTCCAGTTAGTATGTCATAATAAAAAAAAAATCCCTTTTATAATTATGAGATAATATTGACTTTTTATGACTCGGATCATAATTTTTTCTTGTAATTAATAATCTCGTAATTTACATATTTCAGAATTTTTATCTCATAATTTGTTATTATCTCATAATTCTGACGTAGTAACAATTTTGACATTTCTTCATGATTTTTTCTCGTACGGCAGAAAAAGGCTTACTTGGTGAACTTTTCTAAAACATTAAGAAACCTAACAGACCCCAAACTTTAAAACGCTGCAGTAAATATATTTCAATGCAGATGTGTATAACAGTGTGCGGTATAGTTCAGTATAGCACTGCATTCTGAACGCAGCCCGTGTATTTCACACATGAAGAAACTAGATGATCAATCCAAACAGATGTATTCACACATATCTACATGAACTGCATTATGAACAGAAGTGAACTAGATGGATAATTGCACGATGTGAGTTTGATTTCCGTTTTTTTTCCCTTTACGTTTCCAAACAACGTGATTAATTTTGAATAAGAGCTGTGCTTCGATCAAACGTTTGAGAATCGCCTCTGAAGTGCTGCTGGACGTTACGTACACGTTCATTGCTGCTCCGCACTTCTGCCATCGATTTGCTGACAAAGTTTTTAAAAACTGCTTTCTGTCGTTCTGATGGTTCTTATGGTTCCTGTCGGCATCCGTCCGTCTGTCAGCGCTGGTTTTGAAATCTTTGCAGGAAGAGGAAGTGACGCTAAGTGCATTTGTGTTTGTCAAGTACAGAGGAGCTGCTAGAGGAGGGTCTCAGTTATTCTCAAAGAGAGACAGCAGGTCGTCGCTGGTGCTGCTGGGAAGGTCCGGAGGATCAAGGTACGACAGAAGATCGTCTGGATTGATCAGATCTGGCAGCAGCTGCAGGACCAAATACAAGCTAAACTTACCAACAAACCAACCACTTAGCAATCTTTTCTGCTGTAGATATATATATATATATATATATATATATATAAACATGCAAATGTTTTGTTTTTGTTAAAAACATGGAATGAATAAATGTAAAGAAAAGCTAAATCTAAAAACAATTAAAAAGTTCTAGTCCGTCTTTACTCACATCTAAGGAGGCCTCGCGCATGTCTGCGCTGCTCTGACCTCCACACTGACCCTCCAGGTTGGCCGAGGGGTTAAAGGGCATTTCTGGGTGCATGTGGCCACGGGGGGCGGAGCTGTGCTGACTGGGCGGCGGCCTGCAGGCGTGGGGCGGGCCACTGTGATGTAACGGCTGCATACTGTGCTGCAGAGGATTGTGGGATTGAACTGTGTTGAGGGGGTGAGGTGTCTGTGACAGAAAACAACAAAATACACATGAAGTGACACTGTGATGCTCAACACTGGTTTCATCTGATATAAACTTTTTTTAAAGATTTTTTAAATGTAAATGTAAAAAATAAAATAAAAATTACTGTAAAAATAGTATTTATACAAAGCAGATGAAAGTGTAAAATGATTTATTAAATAAGGATGAAAAGCGTATTTGCACTGGCTGATATAATCATATACATAAAATAACAAACAAATAAATAACTAAGTTAAAAATACATTAATTTAATTTAATTTTAATTAAATTATTGAATAAAAGCACTTTTTTTAAATTAACGTAAGCTATTTTATTGTTATTATTTGTAAGACAAAATATACAAGCATTAAAAAAGAAATTATAAAAGTGATTAAAACAATGAAGGACAAAAAATATAATAAAATCTACAGTAAAAGTTAAATATATATATGTGTGTGTGTGTAAGTGTATACTGTCAGTGTAATCCTTAAACAGCATAAAAATAAGCAGTATTTATACAAAACTGTATATTACAAATAAAACTGACATATGTAAGTACAGAACCTCATGAATGTAAATAATATTAAACCCAGTGTGTGTGTGTGTGTGTGTGGTGTTGTGTTTCAGTGACTCACAGTGTCCTGCATTGTGTGTGTCAGGCTGTCAGAGGTCGAGAGGTCAGCGGGGGGGTGAGAGAGGTGCGGCCCCTGAACGAACTCACTCACTGATGATGAAGATGCTGCGCTGCCATGGGGATAGTCACCAAACTTACTGTGGCCCTGGAAACGGTTGCCTGGGAAAAAGGTTACATAAGAAAATACACATTTGTATCTACATAAGCTGTGTCTGAAACTACACCATGTGTGCGAATATATATATATACACACACATAGTGCTGTATATCAGTTGCCTGCCCTTTTTTTAGTGCTGTCCGGATTGATTTCATTCCCTATGTTTGTCACGGGCCGCACCTGGGCTGATGTACTGGACAGTGCTGTTGTTGTGCTGCTGTGGGCTGGGGTTGGGGTACGGAGACACTCCCGGGCCCAGCTGAGCGATCATGTCCATCACGTTGGGCAGCACCATCTGACTGGGACTCGTGGTTTTGAAGCGCTTGGACATCAGCCCGTCCGGATCTTCCTTTATGTGCGGCTCAGATTTGATCAGCACCGGCCTCCAGCTGCAGGACGGGTCTATCATGACCTCCTCAAACTCTGAGCTGCAACGACAGAAAAAGGATCTGTGCAAAACACCTCAACAGCTCAACACCCGGCTGATTACACAGATATACTATATATAGGCTATAGTCTTAGTATGTGTTATGATTTGCTTTTAAACTGATGCTGAAGATCTATATGCATGTGTTTTTGCATTCGTAGCGCTCGTTGACTTACTTCTGAAGAGCGTTCAGGATCCCCCACATGTACTGATCCACCTCCAGACCTTCTAACAGAGCCGCTTTACTGGAGAAGAGAAACAGAAGATCAGTTCTGCATCACTCGAGCATCTCAGTCGTGAGCTGAGGACTTACTTGCACACGGGACATCTCCACGTGCCCCTCTCACAGTTCAGCTCCAGGTACGACTCCAGGTCAAAGCACTGCAAGAGAACATTAACACAACGTTTAGACAACACTTACATTGCAGTTTAGACACTTTTTGAAGCCAGATATTATTTTTGACCCCCAAATATAATGATCCTGTTCACTTCATAACTTTAAAATGAATACCAATTGTGAGATATAAAAACTGTTATTATGCAGCAGAGACCTGCACATGTTTGCAGTCGTGGCCTCTGGCCGGCAGCTGAATGCGGCGGAAGGTGATTGGACATTTCAGAGAGATTTTGATGGCTGTTTGCTCCACTCCATCATCACCGTTCAGACCGGCACCGGCGACAGACACGGCCACGCTGCTGAAGTTCCTCTTCACTGACAGACAGACAGAATGAAGGCTCGTAAATACATCTGCATTTAGTCATGAAACAGATGCTAAAGCTACTTACAAATGAGGACAATCAAAACCAACAGCAGAGCCACGATAGCAAGTGCTTGAACAAGTCTGAGTTGGCTCAGTACACATCGCACGGTACACTGAAAAACCTTTCTGTAGAATTTATTTGCAATTTTGTTTTTGTGAGCCAAAAATAAATATCATTTTTTCAAAACACCCACTAAAATGTCATTCCGTGTAATAAACCCGTCAGGCATATTTACAACAGAAATCAATTTATGACATTAAAAGACTTTTTTTAATATTTGAAAAATTTGCCACCATCCTTACTTTTGCCAATGTTTACTAATAAATATATAATAAATAAAAATATACCCTATATATAATGATGTTAGCATGCTCACAGATCTTTTGTTGTTTGTATTTTAGTGATCAGAAGAGTCCTGTCTCCTCAGCACTGAACATGTTCACAGTGATGACCTCCAG
>JAUCMT010000065.1:762233-778580 GCA_032357475.1 Enteromius thamalakanensis
GGTGAAAAACCCCTCTCCAGTATTTTGAATTTGGACTGCAATACCTAGTTCAACCACAAGATGTCAATTCTACATACTGTACCTTTAAATATAGTATGTATATGATATAATATTGTGAAGAAAAACTACAATACAATACAATAACAAACATCAGCAGCACAGCATCTTCTGCAAACACCCAGTTGTTTTTTCTGCTTCTCTAAACGCTGTAAAGAAGACAAACATCTGCCAGCGTTAGACACGCATGAACACGACAGCCACACGCCTCGTATCTTCCAGAGCATCTCGAGCTGCCAGGAGCCTGGAGCCAAACCTTCAGAGGAGAATAACGCTTTTAAAGGAGTCACAACAGAGATAGTCACCCTCCTAACCAGTCTCTTACAAACCTGCCATCTTTAAATCACAACATATTTTCAAGTCATTTTTGCTGTTCAGTTTCAGTCTGAAATCTCTCTGCTGTAGGTTCAGGAACGATTGGGTTCCTCTTCTGATAATAGTGTCCAGCGGACGGCAGACACTCACTTCTATGATCACTACAGGCCTTAGACATCAGGACTAAGAGCACAAATATTCATTCACGTCATCAGTGTACTTCAGTGAGGACTAACCACACAGTAACTCTTCCATCAACAACAGCTCTGAACTGATCACATACACCACAAAAACCTCCTTCTGATCAGTACTCCAGTAGTAATACCTCTCTTTTTAATACTTTAAAACAAGACGCATTTACTTGAGAAGCAAAGATGTACAGGACATACAGCATTATTGTGTTCAGAAAAATAAATGTTTTTTTTCTTTTGACTCCACTGAAAGAATTGCAATTTATGCACAACCCAAATGAAAGGATATGGTTCTACACCACTGCTCCACTGTCTGCCTCTGCTTCACAGGCAAGGTCCTCCACTGTCCTACTGTCTGTCACTGCTCCACTGTCTCCCACTGGTCCACTGTCTTCAATTGCTCCATGACCCAGGTCTGCCGCTGTCCCACTGCTCCACTGTCTGCCTCTGCTTCACGGCCCAGGTCCTTCACTGTCCGCCACTGCTCCACTGTCTCCCACTTGTCCACTGTCTTCTATTGCTCCATGACCCAGGTCTCCTACCGTCCGCCACTGCTCCACTGTCTGCCTCTGCTTCATGGCCCAGGTCCTCCACTGTCCTACTGTCTGTTACTGCTCCACTGACCAGGTTGTCCACTGTTCTACTGTCTGTCACTGGTCCACTGTCTTCTATTGCTCCATTGCCTGGTCCTCCATCCCTCCCCCAGCTCTACCATCCTCCTGGACTTTGGGTTTTTGGGTTTTGTTTGGGCGTATGATTCTGTCTGTTTCATGCTTCCCTTGCCCACATGTATCTTCGCTACATGTCTCACACACGTCTGAAAGTTTCTCGCATTACTTTTATAATGACCAAACAATATTTTCTACCCCTGAACTCAACTCTTAACCTATCCCTTACAGAAAACCTGTTTACATTCTTACAGTTTCAGATAAACATCATTTACTGTTTTTAATATATATTTTTTTACTGCGTATTGGTCCCAACAATATTAAAAATGCTATTCTTTGCTATCCTTGTGGGGACGTTTGATCCTCACTACTACAGCAAAACAAACACACACACACACACACACACACACACAAAGCGTGTATACACATTTACACACACACACACACACACATACACGAACATAATTACATTTACATTTTATAATTAGCAATTTAGTTTATAGTAAAAAAAATACACATATTTTATTTAGGGCCGGGACTTTAACGCATCAATTTAGATTAATTAATTATACAAAAGCAACACATTACATTTTTTTCACGCATTTTACTTATTTTTGCACTGCGGAACATTTATGACTGGATGAGTTTCAGAGGACCCATTATACTGGAACACCAACTAGAGTTTCTAAAGTTTTGAATGTACTTGAAAGTAGGCATTATTTAATGGTATACTAAAAATCCATATGAAAAAAACTTACTTCTCACTGTTCTCAGGCGATTAAAATGCGATTAAATTCGATTAATTAATTACGAAGCTTCTAATTAATTAGATTAATTTTTTAATCGAGTCTCAGCCCTAATTTTATTGTTATTCATGCTTAAAGCAAATTAAATTAAATACATATAATTTATTTAAATTTTGAATTTAAATATTATCAAATTATTATTTTACATTCAAATAACATTAAATAAACTTAAATTATAGATTTAATTTAAAGATTAATTTATATATATATATGTTATTTTTTAATGCAATTTTGCTTCTCAAATCAATGTATCTTTACGGATGTCATATTTTTCAGCAGAATTAGGGATATAGTGAAGAACACTCTGTAAACTCTAAACGATCATGTTTACAGACATTTGCATTTCATCAGCTTTAAACAAACTGAAGGCTTTTTACTGATCAGACCTGCTGTGCTGCTGCAGAACACCAACGTACAAACAAAGACATCATAAGAGAGAAATGTCATCTAACACTGTCCTGACAAAGAGCAATATACCATTGCAAAAACTACTAATAAAAATGTCACATAAAAATCTAAATACATGACGAAATGCACATTTTTCTTATGTTTAAAAAAAAAATGCAAGTTCAATTAAGCCATTTTCTGTTTTGAAAATCAAAAACGAAAGCTAAACGGTTGAGTTTAAGAGGTTGTTTAACTGACCAGTAGCTTCAGTAGCTTTCAAAGAAACAACATCATTAACGTGTAACGTCTACAATCAGATCCTATTACAACGTGTGTGTGTGTGCTGTGTAAACACACTGACTCTGAGAGCTTCACTAAGCTTCATGCTCACAAAAGGGCATTAGCAGAGGCTAGTGAATGATTGTAGGGCATTATCATCGAGCGCAGGGCCGAGACAATGTTAACGGATAACCGTTTAACCGTGAAAGTGCAGAAGAGCCCTGCCATGACGGTTAACACGTCACACACACTCTCAGAGCTCAACAACTGTTTGTGCGTTTTCATCCAGCTGCGTTCACATGCAAATCCACGCAGAGCATGTGCTCAGACTGCTCTATTGTTGTTGGCATGAGCTGGAAATGATCTATATTTCTGTACTTCTTCCTCTTAGACGTGTAAATAAAAGAAATTGCTATCATTTACTCAACAAACCTGTATGCTGGATTATGTTATAAAGAACACAAAAGGAAAATTTGCAATGAAATGCTACATTCATGCATTTTAACGACAATCTTATCCAAAGCGACTTGCATTCAACAATATTTAGTTTTGTTTAAAAATAAAGTATAATAGTATAATAAAGTATAAATTTATAATAAAGTATAAATAAAGCAACAAACTTGTTGTTTATTTAGCAGCTTGACAAGGTCATTACAAACTTTTGTAAAACCTTTTTTGATTACTATGTATGTCTTGCTTAAGAAGATGCAAAAAAGCTGACATTACTGAGTTCAGGGAATAATTGGTAAATATTAAGTTTTGTTTTGTTTTTTTATACTGTCAAATATTGCTATTCATGATTGAGGCAAATAAAAAAATGGAAAATGTATTATTAGTTAAGATATTACACATGTTTTTATATCGACATGAGGGTGAGTAAATGATGACAGAAGTTTCCTTTTTGTCTTAAATATTGCTTTTATTCAGTCTGTGTGTGTCTGTTCATGCCCATGTAACCCTGGTCTGCTTAGTCACAGCCAGGGAGGCCACCTAGTAACTGCCTGCACCGCTCTGTGGCCCAGGTATACCACGTTCCCACTGTCTCCTATTGCTCTTTGACCCAGGTCCTCCACTGTCCTACTGTCTCCAACTGGTCCACTATCTTCTATTGCTCTATGACCCAGGTCCTCCACTGTCCTACTGTCTGTCACTGGTCTACTGTCTTCCACTGGTCCACTGTTTTCTATTGCTCCATGACCCAGGTCTCCCACTGTCCGCCACTGCTCCACTGTCTGCCTCGGCTTCACGGCCCAGGTCCCCCACTGTCCTACTGTCTGTCACTGCTCCACTGTCTCCCACTGGTCCACTGTCTTCAATTGCTCTGTGACCCAGGTCTCCCACTGTCCCACTGTCCGCCACTGCTCCACTGTCTCCCACTGGTCCACTGTCTTCAATTGCTCCATGACCCAGGTCTCCCACTGTCCCACTGTCCGCCACTGCTCCACTGTCTCCCACTGGTCCACTGTCTTCTATTGCTCCATGACCCAGGTCCCCCACTGTCCCACTGCTCCACTGTCTCCCACTGCTCCACTAACTGCCTCTGCTTCACGGCCCAGGTCCTGCGCTGTACGCCACTGCTCCACTGTCTCCCACTTGTCCACTGTCTTCTATTGCTCCATGACCCAGGTCTCCCACCGTCCGCCACTGCTCCACTGTCTGCCTCTGCTTTCACGGCCCAGGTCCTCCACTGTCCTACTGTCTGTTACTGCTCCACTGACCAGGTTGTCCACTGTCCTACTGTCTGTCACTGCTCCACTGTCTTCTATTGCTTCATGGCCTGGTCCTCCATCCCTCCCCCAGCTCTACCATCCTCCTGGACTTTGGGTTTTTGGGTTTTGTTTGGGCGTATGATTCTGTCTGTTTCATGCTTCCCTTGCCCACATGTATCTTCGCTATTGGTTCCCTTGTTCTTTGTGTTATGTTCTGATTGGTTGTCCTTGTCATTGTGTCATGTGTTCATTGGTCTGTTCTTGGTATGTGACTGCCATTGCTCTCTTTATATTTAGTCATTGTTAAAGCTTGTGCTTGTCGCGTATTCATGTTGTAATCCACTGTCGGTGAGTTAAGTCTTTTCTTGCCAAGTCTATGTCAAGTCTGTTTTAAGTCTGTTCATGCTACGTCTGTGTCCAGTCGTCATTACAGATTTAAAGTAATGAAAATCTAAATTATAATTTAAAAAGTTTTGTTTTTCATTTATTTATTTTCAGTTTGATATTTAGTTTAGTTTAAATGTTTATTATTCTAAGCTTAAACTTTTTTGAGGTGGAACCTTTCAGAATCTTATATTTCAGTACTTTTTTTTTCGTTTTTTTTCTCTCTCTTTTTTCACGGCCTTAGTTTCAGTGAACTGTAAGTTATTTTAACAGCCCTAAATCCTCATCTAAACATACAATTTCTCCATTTATGGATCTGATTTTATATCTAACATACACTATTAAAACATTCCCGACTCACCCAGATGCAGAGCCAAACCTAACACTGACCAAAGCTCTAAACACAAGAACCGATTCTGTATTTAATCAGCAGACGTTCACGTTTATTGCATGAACACAGAACTGAAGTACCACAACCAGCTATTACACGAAGACTTCAAACACAGCTCATCGAATCAGAACTATCAGTATTATGAATTAGTATCATAACAATGCTTCAGCTCTTAGCTGATTACAATCACAACAATAATGCGGCTAGAATCATGAATCATAAGAGAGATCAGTGTGAACAATTACAGGATGCCTTTGCCGACCTGATCTCATACGCGACTGACTTTCATCCTCCTCCTGTTTCCTTCTCCTCCCGTCGCTTCATTCCCTCACTTTATGAGCTCTGGCACCTCCATCATTGATCATAGAGCTCCACCCTAACAGAAACACACATCTCTGGCTGTTCTGCTGCATTTTGTCTGAAACGCACACAGACGATCATCTCTCCGGATGAAGGAAAGTAATGGCTGTGTTCAGCGCACTGGAACGCTTCCATTTCATTGTGATGGAGACTCAGTCAGGCGAGACGTCATCATGTCAGGGGTCTCCAGACACTCCGGATTAGTGATGGAAGATCACAGACGTGAAGATCAAACATGCACGGAGCCACCCTGACCCTCACACACATCTAACGACCAGCAATCGCCCTTAAAACATCTCAAACCACAATATATTACACCACAAACCTCCTCTCCTTCACCGATGTAAAAATTCTCAATAAATGTCCATTTTTCTAGTTAACAGCCCTTCACTAACTGTTTTTGTGGACTGTTTGTTAAAATTACAGTTTCTTTGTAAATATATTGAAAATGTATATTCCAATAGAAAACTTCTAAATTGTAATAATATTTCGCAACATTATTAAATAAATGCAGCTTTGGTGAGCAGGAGAGATTTCTTTCAAACGCATGAAAATCACAAATATTTGACTGGTATTTATACTCAATATCAAATGCTATTTATTATGGTAAAATAAATTTCACTATACTACATTTTTTGCCTTTAAGAACAAACAAGGCAATCAAATTAAGTATAAAATACAAACAAACAATAGCTGCTAAGTCACTTTAAGACTATAAAAAGTGCTGGTGAAACTAAACTTGACATCATTGAGTTTTACTGATCTGGGCTCAGTCGTGTAACACTGCACACAATAACATCAGAGCACATGAGTCCAGCGTTAAAAACACACTGACCTCTGCTCAGCAGCTGATAAGTGCTTGTTTTGCGAGCGTTTCGTACTGACTCAGACTGAAAACACACCGGCTGATAAAATCACTCTTGTTTTCAGAAGCTCCACAGAGAGGACAGCAAACAGCATTACATCACGAGACACGAGTAACCCTCACTGAACCAGGATCTGTCTGGCCTTACTGTTCACTTCTCCAGTCCACAGATCATTCGCTGAACACAACCCTGAGCTCATTAACATACGACATCATTTCTTGTGACGGAAATAACACAAATAATAAGAAATAAGACAAGAAATATATCACTCTTTGAATATTACCAATGAACTATGAAAGAATTATAATGTTATGAAATGTTCCATTATTTCATAGTATAATATTAATATTTAATCATCAGCATCATATTATTATTATTTTTGTTATGAAAAACAATATTTTATTAAAATGACACTTTATAATTTATTTTATTACACAAATAACATTTTGTGAAATATATCATTAGTTCTTAGCAGTACGTTTTAAATATTTTAAAATAAAAATAATAAAAACAACTATTATTATTATTAATGTACTATGAAATAAAACAAAACATAAATATTTAAATATTTGATTTATATTCAAATAACAATATATAAATATACAAACATTTTATTAAATAAATTTCTGAGTATTCAATTCTTTTCAACTTAAAGTCTTTTTATTATTAATAATAATTTATTATTATTTTAATGTACTACAAAATAAATATGAAATACTAATTTCAATCTATAATATATTTACTTTATATTCCATTTAATAAAATAACACTTTTATTCTTATTAAACAAATAATGATTTATGAAATATTCCATGTACTTCACTGTATATTAATATTACTATTAAATATTAGAATATTAATTTGTTTACAGTACAATATAACTATTGGTCTAATCTGTACAATTAGCATTAATAGCTCTTCTATTTAAGTAGAATTTGTTTATGATGTAAATGCGGTAGTTCCAGGACGTCCCTCACAGGTCTGTTTTGACGGTGTCTGGACGTCCATTAGCTGGATCCGGTGCACTCAGGCACCAGCTTGGCAATTCTTCTCAATTTTCCTGAAGGATCTGGTGTATCAGACCCATTTGGCTGAGTGCACCGAGTCACAGAGAGACACTTTCAATTCAGCCAATGTGTGCTGACAGAGTGCAGAAGAACCCTTACACACATCTGAAAATACACCTGTAAGCACAATCTGTCTGATGCACAACAATATAACAGGTGGAGATGCAATGCAATAGCTAAAACATCTGTGATATATACACACACATGTTTTTTGCTGTACAAAGATAAAGGCAGTTAGCTAAGTTTAACTCTTCCTATGCTTCAGCCATGTTCTGTGCTTGATCAGTGCATGTGTTCATTCATCATTTAGCAAGCAAACATCTTTAGCAAATTATTTGTATATAATTAACCAGGATATTGTTTAGGAGGTGGTGTGTTTGTGTGGCATCTGTGCAAATAACGGATGTGTTTTTAGATGAAGGCAGAGGTCATTGACCTTTCCACAGATCTTAGCGTTGGGTGTCTGCTAGCCATCTGACCTGACCTCCGTGTGTGTGTGTGTGTTTGATGTAGACCATCTCGCAGGCGTCTCAACGCAGCGGAGCAAGATAGATTATCTCAACGCAGATTACACCCAAAACACAGCCAAAATAAGACCTCTCCCACCTTCTAGCAGCACAAAAGGGATGTTTACCCTGGTAAAACACAACAGTTTACCTCCACGTTCAATCAAAAGGACACTTCCACCAGCGCAGAGTTGATAAAGGCTCACAGCAGTGTGTGCAAAGACTGAAAGTAGTGTTAACAAACCACCGAACACACACGTGCTACAACACTGCTCAGTGTCAATGTGTCTTTTGTCCACATCCACAGCTGAATAGGACCGACGACCCCCTCGCTACACACTCTCTGGGGCCCGTCAAGGAGGACGGATAGAGCGTGGCCCTATAAAACCCCTCCTCAGATTCACGCCTGGCCTTCACGGCTGTTTCTGGAAACACCAGAGATGTGATGCCTTGCAATGGCTTACATCACTCGCTTCTCAGAGCAGAAACACACTTACTAAGAACGAGGGCCGAGTTTTTAATTATGCATAAACCGCAATAGAACAAATAGAACATTATGCAACTCGGGTCAATCACTGGTGACTAAAGTCCACTCACAGTAGAGTGGTATTTAAGGGCTGGTCAGGGACTGAACTACAGACAAGCAGGAAGGTTTTCGCTTTTTGTTGTTTCTGCACAGATGTCCAGGCGTGAAACAGCAGCATCTTCACATGCACACACACACACACACCTGCTTTTACTTTACCCCCCACCCCCCCACAAAAAAACAAAAAAACATTTATGACTTTAAAAGTTTGCTAAAAGTGTTTCACTTTAAGAAAACCGGAGTAGCATTTACACTGTGCGTGTTACTATAACTATTATGCAATGCAACGACAAATCTTAACACAATATAAACATATAAAACACTAATTACAGTAAATAAAAGCAAGATATTAAAATTAGGACTAACGTAGAGTGCAAGCGCAAACATTTAACGATTGCAGTGAAATATGCGGGGTTTTATGAATGGAATAAACGCGTTTCCGTGCAGCTGTGTGTGTAAATTCGCCAGAAACGGGCGGAAAGAATCGCCCGAATATCCAAACGTCAACTAATGATCCGAATCGCTTGATTTAATGATCCGAATCGCCTGAATTAATGATCCGAATCACGGCACATCGCGATCCCGCTTGAATCCCGCCGGACTGCGCGCGAGTCCCGGTCCGATCCCGCGGGATGGAGATGATCAACTCTTTCATTATCCAGAACCAGAACCCAGAACAAAACCGTCCCGAAGCAGCTGAAAAGGCTCTTACCGGTTAAATCCCGCCGGAGGAGGAGTGATAATATCCGCCGCGCTGTTGAAGTATGCTGTGTTCTCTCATGATCTCTCCGCTCCAGTGTCACATTACATCCAGCTCTTTCTATTTCCACAGACACACTGCGGGCGGAGCGAAAACACGGCATGGATTCTGGAGGAAAACCACTCCAAATACTTCTACTGTACAGTGACCCAAATTGCGCAAGAGTAAGCAGCAAGCTCCATATAAACACATATATATGAAGAGTTAATTTGCAAAAACAGAAAAAAAACCATTTTCATTGTTATTCTATTATACAATCACACTGCGTTTTATATATATAAATATACAGCTAACACAGTAAAACACAACAAAAACATGATAACATAATAAAAAACATGATATTTAAAAATAAAAAAAATACTGATTTATCTGTATTTAAATCTCAAATTAGCATTTAAATGAATATAAAATGTAAATAAATAAACATAATATATCGCTATATTTATATATATCAAAAACATCATCATATAACGACACACACTCTGCGTATAACCATAATGTAAATAAATAAAAGTAATATTTACTTACATAATATCACAAATTCTAATATGGATATATAATAGATAATAATAAAAATATAATATATAATATAGGGAAGGGTAGGTGTAGGGTTGTACAGTATAAGAACCATTACGCCTATGGAGACTACCCATAAACCACAAATACCAACGTGTGTGTGTGTGATTTATAAATTTAACATTGCATTTTATCAGTTATAAAATATATATGGCTACGGTTACTTGTGTGTCTACTGTAATCATTTCTCGCTTGTACTCCGGTCTCCGGGTTTTGCGCTTCTCCGGCGGAAAGCTCAGAGTAACAAAGAACATGTTTGAGATCCGCGGCAGCAGCAGCCCGACTGAGCGCTGACGTCACACACACACACACAGAGAGAGAGAGAGAGAGAGAGAGAGAGAGTCCCTATCGTATCTTGACAGGTTTATGTACTTACAGTGTACCTGGAATGAAGATTTCAGTTCAGCTAGTGAGAAGTCAAAGCCTTCTTTCCACTGTGCTCCTTGTCAGTATAACAAATTGCACCAGGGACTCAGACCTTGCAGCTACTGGAAAGTAAAAAATAAATAAATTAAATGTATGTTGTTTACACACATACATGCATATATAGTATGTTATATTTTGTATATGTATAAAAATGTAATTACATCACACGTGTATATAACATTTAAAAATTACACACACACACCGACAATTCCTAAAAGGACAAAAATGAACCATAAAAGCAGCCCAAAATCATTCTCATGTGATCAGTGTAATCCATTTAGATATATAGTTAATATTTATATGAACAGAGTTTTATAATTTCTATTCTATTTAGGCGTGCATCCTCGCCAGCCACAACGTGCGTGTGTGTGTGTGCGTGTGTGTGTGTGTGTGTGAAAGACAGGACTGAACAATAAGGGTCATAAGTTGTGTTAAAGGTCACCATCTGCATTGATTTCTGCCTGTCTCCACTTATCTGCGCATGCAGTCTTTCTGTTATCTTCACATATGCAAATATACTCAAGCCTGCGGACACACATGCCGGATGACTTCCTCCGCCCGTCTGAAGACGTGACATGCGTTCAAGCCGTTCACATCATTGCTGTTTGGGTTTATGCGTGAGGTATTTACACATGCAAACTGGGCTGAACGGGTCCTTGAGAGTAATTAAGCCATTTTGCACTGAACAGCTGACTGTTGAAAATGAGCATCTGGTCATCTTGTCATATGTTGTTTGGTGCTCTTTCTGTTGAACAGAAGAACAGCACAAAATGTTTAGCATGTCCAAAAAGCATCCCAAAATACAATTCAAGTGCATTTCCATTCACTTTCATCGTAAGAAATGCTTTTGGCATCCTGCTTAACATCTCATTTCATGTTTGACAGGCAAAAACAAGTCTCAGAATGACCAGAGAGTGTAAACTGTTCATTTTTGTGTGAACTATGCCTTTAAATGTCTTGGTTTGACCTGAAGTGTGCGTATACAGATTAGCATATATGATTTGCATGCGGGTGTATTTTTAGAAGCACATTTGTGTATTTGTGCTCAGGTGTGGCCACGGTGATTTAAACATGTGGGTTCGTCAGAGGGCCTTGATCTGAATCAATTAATAAAATGTCAGTAACTCTCTCTCTCTGTCACACTGAAGCAGGTAGCATGCAAAAACACATTCATATTTCCTCTTCTGCTGTTATTTAAAGCCTGCAGCAGGTCCTGATCTCGCAGATTGCTGTGTAGAACGTAAATGTGTTATGAATATTATCACATGCAGGTGTGCTGAGCTCTAATGAGCGATAAAGTGCCACACACACCACAGGAAACAGAATCCGATGCTTTCTCTAGTGCAGCTGTAGGATAAGCTCTGATTGGCTGACAGAACGGCATCACATGTGCATGAGTATATGAAGATAAGATAGATGCTAAAACCACGTCTGCACTCTGACCTTTCAGAAAGCACAGGCACAAAACTGTTTTAAGAGATTAAGGTCAATAAATAAAAAATGATGCATTGGCATCAGCATGGAAATATTTACCCAGTCTCCAGATTTTCTTTCTAAATACTTCAAATTTTAAAAGTGACTTAAATTATTCTGAGTGCAATGCTAGCTTACACACCAGTTAAAGAAAATGTAAGGAATAAATGCAAACACAATGCAATGTAAATATCTACACAATGAGTTTGTTTCAAAGTTTGAAAATACAACCATTTAGTATCAAGTATCAAGACACTATTATAGTTTTTATGAATATAAAAAAAAAATATATTTTTTATATATGTTTAATTTCATTTTCTATTGTGGATGTAAATGTATAATGATTTAATTTTGGACAAAAATGATTCGTTGAAAACAAAAAAAGCATTAATCTTTGCTTTAAATTCATATTCATTAGGGGTTTGAGTACGTAGCGCTGAAACCCTATTGTAATTGTTAGGATTTTTATTATTATTATTATTATTTTTCAACCTTAAAACCGATCGCGCAGCCCAAACCTTAAGAAACTTGGTCAGATGGTAGTATTCTTCCTCGCTACTCAGGCGCAAGGAACTGGCCCAATCCGACCATAGGGGGTGCTACAGCAATCACAAATGCGTGCTCATAACTCATAACTTTTTAGAATCCTTGGGTAGATGTAAATCAAAAACCAACATCATGATTTGGGGTCTACGACGTATGTCCGAAACCTACTTTTGCGAACTAGTCTTCGCCCGATCGGAACCAAACCAATGCAGAAATATTCTGTTGACAGTGAAAATTAATAATTATCAAAAAAAATTGAAATGGGGCCTGAAAACGTTTCAAAGTGGAGGACCTATTTAACGCCAAAGGCTATAACTCGTGAACGAAATGAGATATCTTCACCAAACTCGGGACATATGTGTATTAGCAAGCACTTCAGTCAAATCAAAACAAATTGCACAGATCTGCCACTTGATTGAAAAAACTGTTCCTGGGAAACCGTTAGTCCATCAACTTTAGTCCAATCGAATTTGGTATGCAGTGTCTTTGTCCAATGTCCAATAAGGACCGATAAAGACATTGGCATATCTCAAAAAACATGGCCGCCATCGACCAATTACCATTAATCACATATTAGACAAGGTTAACGGAGGTTGATCGGAACGAAACTCTGTCAAAAATCAAATCGTTCATTAAATATTCTCAGTTATGTTAAAAACCTACTTTTGCAAACTAGTCTCAGGTTTTTGGCCCCATCTCGATCAAACCAATGTGGTCACATATTCTCAAAAAAGCCTATAAAACCTAAACAAAAACACAAAACTTTATGAAAATTGGTTCAAACATGTGATAGATGAGTGTTAACAAGCATGCAAAGTTTCATAGAGTTCAGACCAAATGTAGAGCTTTAACTATTAAAAAAGTCCTTAAAAACACAATAGTTCTAGAGTAAACAACCTTAAATCCCTCATATATTCACTTATGGACTATATCTTCATAAAATATCATAGATCTCCTTATTCTAAACAACTTAATGATGTCAATCAAATGTTTTGACAAAACACACTAATATTTATAACACTTAAACACTGTGTTCTGTTAGAAATTGCAATTATAAAATAACTATTATAACATTTAAAATCACATTTGGTTAAAGTTTACCATTTTGCTCATCAAGTTTTTACCATTTTGCCAGACAATCATTACAGTGAAGCATGAAAATAATATCTTTATAAGTGACTTGCAATAACTGTCACCTATCATTTATTTCAAATATCAAAAACTGCAACACAATGCTGCTTGTTTAAAAATAGTAATGTAAAGGAGCTGCATTTATTCCATTCATTTTTATTCGACTTATACAGAAATTCCCAAAATCAACATCAGAATTTGTGCATCTTTAGATGTGTATACTTTTTTAATTTGATTATTTCTATAATTATATATATATTTGATTATAAAATAGTATATTCTAATAATAACTAATATAATGACCATTACATAAAGCATTATAATTGAATTTAGCGGTTTAGTGATGCATCGCTGCTGAAAAGCTTCAGGACACACAACGGCTGCACAGACACGAACTAAAGCTTAAATGCTAACATATGTCACTGACTCTTCACACACTGACCTTAATCTGCTGGAGAGGATTGGTGTCCTTCAGCAACAGCATTACCAAAGCACTTACCTAAAACACTACACAGACTACAGGTGTCTGGGTCATGTCTCGTGATACAGCTCATTGCATGCAAGACTTAAATGCAAGTTGCTTTGGATACATTTTTTTTACACTTCAAAAGCTTCAAAATCATAAAAAAAAAGCGAAATAATTCATTTTTATTAGCTAGCCTAAATTCCAGTTGATTCATATTTTATTGGAACATTTAAAAATATGATATATTACATGTTAATAAAATATTTCAATATATATATTGTATAATTTAACAATGTATTATTTGTTTTAACACTTTACTTTGACTTTATTGTGTTGCCATTATGTGAAAAATGCATTCTGCATACTAACATTTCATTTATGATGCTGGAAAGGCAAGAGATTATTGATAAGTGTTGAAGTGTTGATGCACGAGCATTGAGCAGGACTTATGCGCTGCTGTGTGAAAACATCATTAGTTACTTTACATGCACACAATCAGAGGAACAGAAACACACACAGGGTGTGCGGCAGTAATGGTCAGTGCTCGTGTGATAAAAGCCTTTTTATAACCCTCCTCTCCTCTGACACACACTGCCTTTCATATTCCTGACCTCTCCTTCAACTCAGAGTGTCCATTACTGACTCATGCTTCACACACACACACACACACATGCATTATCTACACATCCCCCACATTATATGCATGCTTACAACACACACTTTACTTGTTCATCATTTGCTCTACAAAACTAAATTTGAACAAAGATCAAACCCAAAATACTTAAGGCAAGGCATTCAGAAATCAACACGAGCAAAGCAATATTCACTACACTAACCAGTCTCATGTGCAGTTTTAAATGCATTTACAGTAAATCATTACACGAATATAGGGGATAAAAGCACATTAATGAGACTCAGCATCCTGTAAGTCAGCCGTTAACTTAACTAAAGCTTCCGTTATCTCAACAGATGCCATAAACAAACTACAGATGAATAAATCATTGCGCATTCGCTGACATAGAGACTGAAATTGAATTATTCCACACTGGAAACATCTCTTAGTCTCTCTGCTGGATCCCATTAGCTGTCTGCATCATTGCAGTAATGCAGAGACAGAGCCTATCCTGGATATTTTAAAAGGTTTTTAAAAGCTGTGCATGTGAATTGTTTAACAGATTCATGAAGTCAGACTGAATATGAAATGTGTGTTTTTTTTAAACTGCCTACATAGAAAATCTTTACTTAAACTCAACACCAGAAACACACTTCAGATCTGCAAAACCTACACTAATTCTCAGCCTTTGACATTTTTACAGTCATACTTTTTTGCAAAACACAATAATTTTGTATGTTACACAAATTCCAGAAATTAAATGTAATATTTTTTCTGAAGATAAATATTTAAGGTAATGATAGCCTAAATACTACATTTCATGGATAAATAGTATTCCACTATTTTATAGAGGGGGGTCAAAATGGCAATTTTTGAGATTCAGAGCCAAATTACAAGAGATTAAAAATGACTTCAGAAAAACGGCAGCATCATAATGTTATGTTTACATGGAGATTAGTAGGTCTGTTAGTAAAATATGTTGACTTTAGCAATCTTTGTTTCATTATGTGCCACTGGTGACCATTCAGATATAGGGAAACAGCACTTTTCAAGTTTTTTTCTCCAAAGTTTGCCTGCCTGTAGTTCAAGAAGTATTAAAGATATCATAATGCCTTTTTAGATGCTGGGTCTTAACAAACTTTTATTTTGTCATCCTTATTTTTAAGACCCTATATGGTTAGGTTCCAGAGATATTTCAATGTTAATATGGCTGGTGAATCGTTGAAAAAAATGTACACATTTCCAGGTCAAAACCCAAATGCGAGTCAGTTTGCAAAAATATAATACTTCTTTTCTTTTCCCCAAATTGGGTCACTTTGTATGCAACTGATTCTTTGTTTATTTAAAGAACAATGTCTGAAGAAGAATTTAATGTTAAAATTAGAGTAGTATCTTGTTTCCTTCTATAAAAACAATTAGACGTCAGAACATAGCTGTTTGAGTTTCATAATAATCGCTTTCCAAAAATGTGTGTGTCTGGTAACTCAAGAAGTTATCCTAAAATTAATTTCGATTCTGGTTCCTAAGAAACGTTCCTTTCGGAGTCTTAATTACTTTTTTAATTACTTAACGCCTTGTATGGTTTAACCTCAGAGATATGGAGAGCTCCATTTCCAAAATTAGCATCCTTTTTAAATAAGGGTTGGGGTTTCTGTGTCATCACTGTTGACAATGCAAATATGCAAATAATAACTGCAACCAAGGGATTCCCTGCTAACACACGACGTAACAGTTACGTAACGTATTCGTACTTTTTGGTAATGTCATGACTTACCAACAGACAAC
>JAUCMT010000065.1:810454-820491 GCA_032357475.1 Enteromius thamalakanensis
CAGTTTTTAATAAAGCCAGCATAAAAGACTTCAGTTCCCACGTGTCACTGATGCAATATGCAGTTACTCCGAGGTAACTGTTGTCCCACTTTCCTGACAAATAATTCGTCACACCGTGCATGCGTGAAATGCGTTAAAAAAATTAACGTAATTAACGACAAAAATTAATTACCGCCGTTAACGGGTTATTTTTGACAGCCCTAATACATATATACATTTTTTATTATAAGTATTAGCAATGCTTATTCTGTCTAATTGTATTATTTTTAATGTTGTGGTTCACTGCATAGCTTTTTTTTTTGAGCACTATGAAAAACTCTACCATGTCTGCATTCATGATTGGAGAAAGAACAAACAACAAGCACTACCCTTCACTGCTCGAAACTCAAGACTGCTCTGTCAGCTTCAGGAATCAGTCCTCTGTAAATGTCCTGAACACACTCCAGTATTTGTATTCAACACTGATTTCTAGTTGTGTCTCTTTAGGAAGCACAAAAGAAGTAGTTTGACTTTCACAACGACACACAGCGTCTCCAGAACATGGCGCCCGCAGAAACACTACAGACAGAATAATAGCTCCGCCTATAAACCCACTCTGTGACGGGGAAAAGTCACAACTTTTATGAAGAATATCTCTTTCCAACTTCAGGGATCTTATCTCTGCACTAACAGCTTGTAAAACTCAAAAAGGAAAAAAGGAAAGCTTGAAATCACATTATATTACCACTTGAAGAATAACCAGTGAATCGCACAAGTATAACACCACAGCGTGCATTAAGAACGTTATGTGGAGTTTTCTGCAGGTTTATTTAAATAATCGCACAGATGCGTTTGAGCTCACCTAACATCCTGTAGGCTCGTTTGGGCGTGTACTGCCTCTTCATTTTGAGCGGATAGACGATGCCCTGGTATCTCTCGATGGCGATGCAGGTCATGGTGAGAATGCCGGTGACGATGGCTGTGGTCTGTACAAAAGGAACCGTCTTACATACTAGAACCCCTGCAACATACAACACAAAAACACAGGAGATACACACAGCATGAACACATGAAGCGCACTTCACAGCTGATATATTTATCATACAATCTTTAGTGATAGTTATTAATAAAATGAGCTCTCATTTCAAACAGTACTTACTCAAGAAGAAATGAAGTGTTTTTTTTCTTTTTTTCCCATTTTAATTTAATTTTAGTTTTAGCAATTCTGTTTTAACAATTCTTAAAGTTGTTATTTTATAATTTTTATATAATTCTTTTGTTATACTTAAGTTGCAGATCAGATCTATCTATCTGTATATCTATCTATATACACTACTCACAATAAGTTAGGGATTTTGTTATTAAAATGAGTGCTTTTCCTATTTGCCCTGAAGTTTAATGAAATAAGCAAAAGTTCCCTTTGATATTACTAATAATGTATGAGAAGAAACATAATTTTAATTTGTTTAATATTTATTACCCAAAAAATGTAGACAATAACAAGGATAGCCCCAGATAAACAAAATTGACAATGTCAGTAGCGGGTGTTTCCACCATTTGCAATGCGTTCCCCTCTTCAACAAGTGTTACACGCAGGTCTGTCAGGGTACGATCATCCAGTCTCTGCTTCAACTGGCCCCAGACGTGCTCTATGGGGTTCAGGTCAGGGGACATTGATGGCCATAGAAGTCGAGCTGTGACAGTTCTGCCACGATGTGGTTGAGCATTATCATCCATGAACAGAAAGATGAGAGTGTGCTGGCGGAATTGGATGATGATGGGTTCTATGATATCTCTCAGGTAAGAACATGGAGTGACTGAGCCATGTACAAAAACCAAATCTGTTTCGCGCTGACTGGTGATACCTGCCCAGACTGTTGCACCTCCTCCACCAAAGCAAACCCTGGCGACCATGTTGACCTCAGCGTATCACTCACCTCGTCTTTTTAAGCAACGCTGACAACCATCATTTCTGTGCAAGGTCACCCAAACAGGACGGTAGACCACTGCTGTGTTGTCCAGGTCACATGGTCTTGTGCTCACTGCAAACGTTCTCGGCGGTGTCTTGGAGTCAGCGGAGTCACCTGCAACAATCGTCTGACATTCAAGTCAAAGTGTTGGAGTCGGTTGTGAATGGTTTGTCTGGAAACTCTAGTACCCCTCACATCTCGTAAACAGGCCTGCAGCTGTGTGGCAGTTGCATAACGATGTCTGAGTGCATAGGTCTTTAGGTACTGGTCACTCCTGGGTCTGTAATGAACTCTGCTAGTAGTTCTGAGATGATGCAAGTCTGCTGATGACACTTTGAGACACACTAAATTCACAAGCAACATCTGACTTCCTGCCACCGACCCGAAACATGGCTGTTTGAATGATGAACTTGGAATGACTTACTGACAATACCAGCTTTTTATACCCACAGAATGTTGGAATTGATGCCACATTGAAAAAGGTTGTCTTTTGGTATTGGCCCCAATATAAGCACACCTTTACACAATCCCTATCCCAAAAATGTGTGAAGTGAAACAAACACTATGTATGACATCCACTAAGTCTCTCACAATATCCCTAACTTATTTTGAGTAGTGTATATACATACATACACTTTACTTTAGTTAATGTTTATATTAGTAAGTAAGAAAATATTTTTATGGTTTTATTAATGGCTGATGTTACTCAAGTTTATCAATTAATAAACGGGGGTGTGATGTGCATTATTTTTGATTCATTAAAAAATGAATCCTGTTGCCGCATCCTGGATTTATTGTAGAGATTTGATAAAACTGGCTGGAATTCTTGCCTAGAGAGCCTTGTCCAATCTGGAAAGATCAAGAGCTCGAACAAGGAGTTGTGAAGCATGTTCCGAAAGAAAGGGCCAGATCTTCTTGATGTTGAATAAAGCAAATCTGACGGACCGAACTGTTCTAGATATGTGGTTTGAGTAAGTCAGCTGATCAATAATAACTTTCTGGCTGTTGAAGGAGTTATGTTTGATGAGCCTAATTGAATGGTGGAGTTGTGATGAAACGATGATTATCATGCAGGCAGTTCTGTCTTGGCAAGGTTGAGTTGAAGGTTATGGTCCTTCATCCAGCAAAAAATGTTAGACAAACTGAGACGCAAGCAGCTATTGTCGGATCATCCGGACGGAATGAGAGGTAGAGTTGAGTATCATCAGCATAGCAGTGATGTGAAAGTCATGTTTCTGAATGACAGAAGTGGTCCTAGAACTGATCCCTGAGGCACTCCAGTAGTTAAATATTGCCTTGGACTCCTCACCTCTACAAGATACCTTCGAAGGACCTACCTGCCCTTTGCCAAGAGCGTTGATAGGAGGATCTGGTGGGTTTCAGTAGCCCTGAGCTTAAAACAAGTGACGATCCTGAGAACATGTTCTTTTATGCAATTTTTTTTTATGCAAAACAACTTTTTTTTTGCTCTGATAACACTAATGAAGTCGTATATCATTTGCAACTGCAGCACGACCAGCTATCAAAGTGATTTACTGCAGAAGAGTGTTTGTCCAGCGGGAAGGAGGACAGCACAAAACCCTGAATTACTGAGGATTAAAGGTGCGCCACGGAACATTGTGCTCTGTTCACCTCCACTGATGCGTATACTAATGCAGGAGAGCAGAAACTCAGTGCATAGAATACAGACTTCAGCACTGCATAATTTACAGTTTTATGGGAAAAATTTGCATGCTTAAAAATGTGATCACATGACCTGCGCTCTCATTGGTTGCTACCATGACTTTAAGACAAACTCACGAAAGTGGGCAGTCACTCACATCAGTGACAGGTGTGCATATATTTGTCTAATGACTTCTTGCTGTGATATTAAACAGTGTTTTTTTTTTTCAATTCAGTGTTTTAATGCATTGATAGATATAAAAATGAGAGAAGCAATGTTTGCTATGTTTCTGCTCCTTACTTACCATAATCCTACTTTAGATTCAGACCTGAAGTGTCTATTCAATTAAAGCCCACAGAAACACCTAATGAAACACTGAGCTGCTGTCCAATAATACCATGAGTTTTGAAACATACTGTGATACTGATTGTTCTGATTTATTTCTAAATCATAGTATTTGCATTATATACCAATGTACTTTACATGATACTATGGTTGTATCTGAAATGCAACAACAAAAAAGTACTAATATAATGATTCTTTGTACTTTTACATATATATATATATGTATATATATAGTTCTTTATATAAGACCTTGGTGCTATCTGACATGCCACAAAAAGTGATTGTATATCAATAATCTGTATCTGTATTGTGTGCATATAACTTGTTTAGAAATTAAAAACACTGACTGTGATTAATTGACACTGAACGTGAAATATGACAGTTTAGCATATTTAAATACAGTATGATATATTAAATGTTTTACGTAAAATGTAATTCACAAATAACATAAACGCAACATCTGCATCTGGTCCTGCTGACTTTTACAAGTTGTTCATTACATACAGTATATATTGTATAATTATAGGTGTGAAATGTGTGAATAGTTTTAGGTGAAGAATACTGTAGCATGTGATCGCAGGACAGCAGGATGCCTAGTCTCTGACTCTTCCAATCTGTCAACTATCCATCTTCATATTTAGTTTAACGACTAATGAAAGTGATTCTGACCTCCCAACCACTCAGAAGAGATGTTCTGCAGCAGAGTGAACGGGATGCAGAAGAAGGTGATGAGCAGGTCGCTGACCGCCAGAGAGCAGATGAAGATGTTGGTGGCGGTGCGCATCGCGCGTTTACGCACCACGATATAAACCACCAAACTGTTCCCGACCAGCGCCAGCGCGAAAATAATCACGTACATCACCACAAACGTTGTTTTGGCTCCGGCTGGGAGTTCTGGGATGTAGACCAGAGGCTGGATGTTGTAGGTGTGGATGAATTCCTGGCGGGAGAGGTTGTAGTACTGCAGGAGTTCCTGGAGAACCTCCGGAGTGATCTTCGCGGTAGCTGTCATCTCTGTAGAAGAGGACATGTCGGGAAAAGTAGGAATCCAGTGATCCGCTGAGGGTTAGTGAACTGGGATGTGCTCCTTCTGCTGCTCGCGCGCGTCTGACGGGAGCGCCAGCGCGCGCTCGCTAGTATGTACTGTATCCGCCAAGAATAGACTACTTTTTTTCTTTAGCCAACATTGTAATGTTGCCTAAAGGTTTGACGTCATCCCTTACGATTATTAATTATGTTTTTTTCTACAAAAACAAATAAGTACAAACTACAGTTGAACCATGTAACCAAAAATGGTATTTGCTGTAAAACGGTGGTTATACAGATGTTAATAAAAAACAACAACCACAAAAAAAAAACATTGTTACTAGGCTACTACTATAATTAAATCATGGTTTCGTATGGGATTTTTTTCCCTCATCTTTGGGAAGTTTCATGTAACTAAATTGCGTAATTTAATTACCCTGTAAGGTTACACCTTATTTTAAGGTGTAATTGTTACAGCGTAATTATACATTTAAGTACTGAGTAATATTAATTAGTTACATGCACTTGCTATATACTTAGGGCTAGCTTTTGGCTTTGGGTTACTTGCATTTAATTAATTGTTATTATAATAGTAAGTACATGTAATATGTGAAAAAAGGACACCTCACACACATCCACGTACAGATCTGATTGATTTATTTGATAAATTCCAGTGACTGCTCTGCATATGAGATGTTTTAGGACACAAACCAGGACACGTGTTTATTCGATAACTGTATTCTTTCTTAATTAATCAAATTAAATTAATACATTAATTGAAATAGTTGCACTACTTATTAAATAGTTATCTGTAACCTGATGTTGCTACATCTTTGTTTGGGTCTTCTGCGGGACCTTGCACAACCCATAAGGCCTTAACACATCTCATATTTATAGCAGAAAGTCTTAATAAAGTCTTGGTATGAAATACTGCATGCGCTGTAGAAGTATTTTTGTGTTCCAGTAAATTCATTTAATCAAGATTCTTGAGATGCACACATGAAGTGAATGCTTTAACTGCGAGAACCAATATTTGTCAAAGGGGAATTATTTTTATTTTATTTCTCTTTGAATTAACTTGATTTTTCTGAGCACGTTAGCAGATATTTATTCTTTTTTTAATCTTTCAATTACTTTCTTTTTTTAAAAGAAAATCTTTCTTTAGGCTGTAAACCCTTTGCACAGGAAAACAAGACAAAACTGTAGGATAAACACTATTTGCACAGTGTTCAGGAAAGAGATAATACTATATTCCAGGATTTGAGGGCAGCACTATTTCAGCATTAAGCTGTTGGTTTTGTAATATTAATTAAAAAGAGCTATTCATTTTCAGATTTTTAAGCACTGCTTATGCAACATATTCTGGTCTAAACATTTAGACATTAAATACCAGGAATATAAAATAACGGGAAGATTCAGTGTTTGCTGGTCTCCTCCCAGTCTATGTAATTGAGGCTATTTGTCTTCCTAGTGTGTTGTGACCTGGTTGTGTTACTTTCAATTAGTTATTTATTAGTTTATCTAATATGTTTAATGGGAAATGTGTCTTTGTTGCTTTACAAAAAGTAATTCCAATTACTCCTGCATCCCATAAGCATGAGCCAGTTTATCCCACTGGAGTCATAAATTGAGGTATTAGAGTGTGTTCTTCACGCTGGAGCATGTGATAAAAGAACCCACTTCACGTGGTGCAGAAAGTGACAGCGGCGTGCTCGTGACTGACATGCAAAAGTGGAGCTCACAGTTATCATGCAGCAGAAATGTGGCGCTGCATTGCATTGCTTAGTTTAGAGTCATGACCTGATTGATTCTTCGAGTGTTTCCCTCAAGCTTAGTCGATTGACGGTTCTGTGTTTATTTTGGCCCTAATATAGAATGTCATATAATACAAGAACAAAAATAGGTAACACTTAATTTTAAGGTGTCATGATAATGAGTAATTAACTACTTAGGTACTAAGTAGTAGCCATTGTACTTTACATTAAATAAAATGTACTTATCATGTAACAAAGTGTTGGAACAGTTTGTAATGATGTAGATGTAACAGACAGCTACTGTTACACATGTTACACACCGAGTCTGTTACACAGATACTTACACTGAAGTATAACCTTGATACACTTTATTTTAAGTAGCTTATGTCTGTGTACTTGAATTTATAAATACATTGTATAAAGTCAGCAACACATATGTGACAATCGTTTGGTTACGTAAGTATCTGTGTAACAGACTCAGTCTGTAACATGTGTGTAACAGTATCTGCCTGTTACATAACTAAACTGTTCCATAACTTAGTTACATAAGTACATTTTATTTTATATAAAATATATTTTATAATTACTCTGTATTATGGAGACCTTAAAATAAAGTGTTACCCAAACATACATTAAAGCAAACAACTGATAGGAGGTCTTGGCATGTGAAAACTGTGTTATAGGTTACATTTTATTAAAAAAAAATTTTAAAATAGTGTCAGGCTGGTGCTTCAGTCTGTTTTATAAGGGCATCAGAGCGCACACTTAAAGGTTAATGGGTTTATTTAAACTCACAGGCGCTTTGAGTGGCGTAAAATAATGTAAAACGAGTAGGTCGAGGTGTTTTAGTCGTCCTGATCTCTGCTATTGGAGCTTAGTCCGGCTTTGTTCAGAGTCTCCAGGCAACGACAGCAAACATCAGAGGAACACAGAGAACTGAGGTGAGCTGCGCATTGCAAAGTATTCCTAATTATAAGTTCAAAAATTTGATTATTGCATAAATAAAGATTGTAAATCAAAAATGAAGAAAACTTTTTTGTGTCTAAATGGCTAAAATTATTAAGTATTGTCAGTGGAAGTGCATGCATTGTTTGTTTTGTGTCCAAGGACCTGAGTGGAAACACTTTTACCTCCAGGATTTGGAATGATTTAGATTTTTGCTTCTTTTGGAGGTTATGGAGACTTCGTATGAGCAGGTGCATCAGGAGAAAGCTCTGTGTGAGACGCCGGGCACGAGCAGGACTTCCACTAGAGGCAGCCTTCGCTTCGGGAACCTCAGCCATCATTCCTTCTTCTCCAGACACAATCCTCATCCTCACAGAGTCAGACATATGCAAGGTGACCCACTCCGTATACACAGACCTGCATCTGCACATGTGTGTGTACTCTATATTTATGATGTAATACACATAGATGCATGTATATATTTCAGTAAAAAATATGTTATGTTTTTATAATAAATATATTTTTATATAATATTATTTATTTGAATCTAAATATATGCATGTAAATATTTTTAAAAAATGTATGAGTGTATTTATATAAACATAGTTAAAATACACAGTACACACATATATGTTATGTAAACAAAAACATTTGTTTTGAATGCGATTAATTGTGATCAATCGTTTGACAGCACTTTTTTTCTTCTTCTAATTTTAAGCATAAACGCGATTAATTTGAATATATTTTCCCAGATAACAATAGTGTACTAAATGTATGCTGATTTAAATGGGTTTTTTTAAATATTTGTACCAGAAAAAAAAAAAGATTAAAAAAAAAAATCTCATATTTTATGTAGGTCCAGAAACATCAGGGAAAAAAACATTTGCATTCAATGTATGTGTGCAATCCTGACAGATTATAGCATAATAAATTCACATTGAAACCCTTCCTGAGGAAAGCTCCAGCATGTTCATCTGTTCTCTAAAGGACTTTAATGAAGAGTCACAGCATAAACACACAGTTTGTCCTTGCCAACAAACGTGACTGATTTACATACTTCCTACAGTGACGACTTCAGAAAGTGTTTGAAAACCACACCGCTGTGCCCACAAGTTACAAATTTATACCGTATTCAGTGGCGATGGAGTGAAATTAAGCACAAACAGGCCTTGGTCTCCTTGGATGTGAATGATAACGTGTGGCTTCTGGCAACAGGTGATATATTCTCGAGCGACATCTGTGTCAAAACAACATGAGCATCTTAGACCTCACAGATTCTCTTCACTGATCATTTCTACCTTCGATTATTTTCCTTTGTTTAGCAGCTGTTCATAACCAGAGTTGGGAAGTGACTAGATTACGTGATTTAATTACAATCACATACAGATTTAATTGATGTCTTTTTAAAATTGCAGCTCTCAAGTATGAAACACCAGTAGTTTAGGGCACACAGCTATTTTATTTTCTAATTGATATGTTTATGAAAGTGCTTTATTTATTTATAAAGCACTTACTGAATAAAATAATATTGCAATTTATAAATTGAAATTGCGAATTATAAAGTCAGATCTGCAAAATATAAAGTCACAATTGTGATGAAAAAAAATAAAGTCACAAGATATATAAGCGAGGTATAAAGTCGCAATTGTCAAAAATGTCAGAATTGCAAATATAAAGTCGCGAGATATATTAGCAATATATAAAGTCGCAATTGTGGAAAAAAAGTCAGAATTGCAAATATAAAGTCGCGAGATATAAAGTCACAATTGTGGAAAAAAAGTCAGAATTGCAAATATAAAGTCACAAGATACACAATTGCGACTTTATATCTCATTTATATATCTCGCGACTTTATATTTGCAATTCTGAAATTTTTGACAATCGCGACTTTATATCTCGTTTAAATATCTCACGACTTTATATTTGCAATTCTGACTTTTTTTCCACAATTGCGACTTTATATCTCGCTTATATATCTCGCGACTTTATATTTGCAATTCTGACATTTTTGACAATTGCGACTTTATCTCGCTTATATATCTCGCGACTTTATATTTGCAATTCAGACTTTTTTTCCACAATTGCAACTTTATATATTGCTTATATATTTCGCGACTTTATATTTGCAATTCTAACATTTTTGACAATTGCGACTTTATATCTCGCTTATATATCTTGTGACTTTATATTTGCAATTCTGAAATTTTTGACAATTGCAACTTTATACTCCACTTATATATCTCGCGACTCTATATTTGCAGTTCTGATTTTTTTTTCTACAATTGCGACTTTATATCTCGCTTATATATCTCGCGACTTTATATTTGCAATTCTGACATTTTTGACAATTGCGAC
>JAUCMT010000065.1:840038-853220 GCA_032357475.1 Enteromius thamalakanensis
TCTTCTCCCTTGGCGTTCAAGATGAAACTGCCAGTGACCTGATTTTTAACGGCTGAGGAACACAGGCACAGACGGACAGGAAAGAAACATATTTCGAGGAAAAGTATTGGTTCAATATGACCTCAGCTCTATTAACAACAACTGTGGGATTCTATTAATAACCAGAGAAAATCTTTAAAAATAACACACATCATTTAATTATAAATGTTTCAACCTATTATACATTTTATAGTATATTTACATTTTATGCATTATAATTATTATTTATGCATTCATTTATTTTACTTATTTTATGTTTCCGGTTTATATATAAAACAAATATTACAAAAAAACTAATGTGAGATATAATGTAAAATATAACTTTTTTTACAGAAATGTTAATTAAACACTTTAAATAAAAGATAAATATGTGATATAATGTATCATACTATTGTTTTAAATGTTTCTCATCCTATAATAATTAAAATATTAATATTTAGTTTATTTAAGTTTTGCTCATTTTCAATACTGTACACGTTTTAAAAACATTATGAATTATAGAATGATAATTTATCTTTTTATTTAAAATGTTTAATTAAAATTTCTGTAAAACAAAACAGAACGTTATATCTTACATTAGTTTTTTTGTTTTATTTAAATAACTTTTTTATATATTTATATTTTGTGTCAAGTATTTTTTTTATTTTAGTATTAGGAATTTAGAATTCTAGTTTTGATTCTAGTTATCAAGGGAACATTTCTAAATGTTATTTAGTTTTTAATCTAAATTTGATATTTTAGTTTTATTATAAATTTCCCTTCATGTATTTATGTCCTGTAAAAACTGCTTCTGACAGAGCATTAATGAAATGTACTTTTTTTTATAAATAGTTTTGGTTTTTGTTAACACTGCCCTACACCATACTATAAACTCTAAATGCTATAATTTACACAAATAGTAACAGCAGTCAACCCATGTGCATGCTGTTTTACTGTCATACAATTAACCTACGCACTTTACATTTAAACACTTCATATTTTCTCTGATAATAAATCAGGCTTTCAGCAGGAGCTCAGGGATTCAAAGCAAAGAAAGAAATACAAACATAACCATTAGAAGAAGCTGCTTAAGCCAATCTGAGAGATGCTGGGGAATCTAAATTGCACACCAAGCATGATTGGAAGGCAGTAATTGGTCTCAATACGATGCCCTGGGTTTGTGCCGCTGGAGAAAAGCATTGATTCCTCCTTAAAAGTGCACATGTACTTACCAATTACATGAGGCGATGTTTCATTCTCCTCGATCACAATGTGCCGAGCGCCGGCAGGAATATCAAACATCTTCAGCAAACCTAACACACAGAGCGAGAGCTCAAGTCATCCCTCTTGACAATAAACAGCCTGGTCTTTCAGGTAAAGAGGATAAATTGTATTTTGCTTAAAGCTGATGAGGCATATTTAGCACTAATGAAGTTATTTGCATAGTAATAAAACATATTTTACCACACAAATGCTCATTACTGTGCCAAAAGAAATCAATCTTATTTTTCTGATTTTAAGCGAGATTGATTTGGTGATATTCATCCAGACGAGAAAGTGTGGAGATGCTGTAGAGATTCAGAGGAAGAGAGCTGATCGTTACTTTTGGCCCGAGGCACTTTACATGTTTGACAAGAAACTATTTGATAAATAACCCTCATGAAGAAAAGGTCCTGCTTATATTATCACAAAATCATTAAATATATATTGTATAAAGCAAATAAAGCCTTTAGCACCAAAGTAGTAATCTTTACAAGAATAAATATTAAAACAATTTAGTAGTAAAATACAAACTAGACTTATTTTTATATACTGTATATGTATATATATATTTATTATTTTTGTCTAGGTAATATTTTCTTTTCATTTGGTTTTAAAATAGTGCTTAATCGTGATTATTCACATCACAATAAAAGTTTTTGCTTACAGAATATATGAGTGTGCTACAGTATGTATTTTTTTTTATGCATACAACACACACACAGTATATATTTAAAAAATATGTATTTACATGTATATATTTACATTTATATTATTTATATTACAGAGAAATATATATTATATAAACAACATATTTTTCTTAAATATATCCATGAATGTGTATTTATATATATATATATGTACACACACTATATTTTGTAAAAAAAAAATTTAAATTAAAAAAAAAATAATTTTTTAACATATTTTGCTTCAGTTAGATAGCTTGAACACAATTCATATTATTTTATGTAGTTTTATCAAAAACTATTTTTATTTATTTCATATTATATTTTAAATATTTCATATTTATTTATTTATAAATATGTATGAATGTATTAATGAAAATGGTTTAATAGCTATACTACACAAGTTTTTATATAAAGATTTAGTTTTACTGTAGTACTCTGATAAACCAGACTCGAGCTCAGAGATTCAGAATAAAGTCAAATATGGACTGTGTTTGTCCTGAGGAGTGTTTTTAAGAGAAAGACTGAAGTAAATGCTGCTGTAGTAAATACTGAAGCGTGGTTTGCTCAGGAGTGTGTGAGTGTGTACCTGTCTTCTTCGGGGTTTTAGTGAGCGTGAGTTTGACGGTTCGACAGTGAGAATTATCTCCCTCACAGACGCCGCATTTATCCTCCTGTTTGTACGACCCCACCTCCTTATCACAGCCGACGTTCTGATCAGAAGAGACAGACAGGAGCCATTCATTCACACTCAAACAGACCAGGCGTGCTCAATCAATGTGTCTCTGAGGTCAGTTTGAGTTCAAATCACTGTTGTTTCAACAAACATTCACCCACTTCTTGCAGCCATGAATTTAACAAGATTTGTAAGTAAAACTTACGATTTAAATGCTCAAAAGACATCAATAATACTACAAAAGATTTCTATTTGAAATAAACGCTGTTCTTTTCAACTTTCTATTCATCTGTGAATCCTGAAAAATAAAATGCATCACAGTTTCCACAAAAATATCATATTCTTCAGAAATCATAATAAGATATCAGTATATTATAATGATTTCTGAAATATGGTGTGATCCTGCAGACTGGAGGAATGATGCTGGCAATTCAGATCGATCACAGGAATACATTCATTTTTACTGTCTTTACAATTTTATTGTTTTCGAATCAAACAAACAAAATCCTAGTGAGCACATGAGAATATGTATGATTGTTTTATATAATATAATATATCTGTTTATTTGGATCAATAATATATGTATGCAATATATGTAAATAACTCAAATATTCAGGAATTGGCTAAAATCTTGATTTGACTCTAAATCTAGAAATCTCTACTTTAATTCTATTCATTACAAAAACCTGCTCTTTTTAGACTTGCACTCTATTTATTTTCTGCTTGTCTTCATTAAAAAATGATTTTTTGCGTTCTATTTATTAGTTTTCTTTTGATTTATTATGCAATTAAAGGGTTAGTTTTCTTGTTCTTCATTATACAATTTAATGGGTCAGATATATCAGTACTGTGTTTATGTGCATGACACGGTTCTCACCAGACACTCTCCTCGAGCGCAGACGCTGAACGCATCTGTGTAACTGCAGCGTGTCCCATCATGCATCACCTGGTTCATGAAGACGACTTCGCCCGTCTCTTTAGAGCGGCAGCTTAACTCGCACTTATGAGCCTCTGAAACACACAAACAGACACGAGACATCAACATCTCGCCCTTGAAGATCCCCAAACCAGGGCCAGCAGCTTACATAACAGCGTTCAGATGAGCTGCAGACCAGAAGTCATTTCATACAGCCTGTCCGTAATGAAGTCCTGCTGTGAACAGACGTGTCTGCTAAATGACCACCTACTTACTGTCAAGAGCTCACAGCTCATGAAATGCAGATGAGAGATGTACAACATAGAAACGTGTCTCAAGGTGAGCCGTGACTCAAATCAATATTAATGCTGAAGAGAAGCACAATGAGAGTCAGTGCGTTGAGCAGTGAGACGTGACGTTAATTAATGCTTTGACAGTATATGGACAGCGTTTCTCTGCTTCTCGCTCTGTATTTCTTAAAATAAGCATCCGGTTTCTGCCAGGAACATTGCGTTCCCGCGTCCTTCTCAGTGTCTCGTGTCTGGGGTGAATTCAGTGGTTTCAGGGTCCTGTTCTTTCAGAAGCACTGAATTCATCACCAGGCATCAGAGGCAGAAATTAACCAGGCAGCTGAAATAACATGAAAAAAACTACATATTCTAAAAAAAGCATTGTTAGAGAAATTGATGTTTTGTTACAATTTTTAGTAGCGTTTAAACGTTTGGGATTGGGAAGTCTCTTCTGCTCATCAAGGCTGCATTTAATGGATCAATAATACAGTAAAAACGTGAAATATTGTTTTCTATGTGAATATACAGCAAAATGTAATATATTTCTGTGATGTTCAGCTGTATTTTCAGCATCATTCCTCCAGTCTTCAGTGTCACATGATCTTCAGAAATCATAATCATATACTGATTTACTGCTCAACAAACATTTATAAATTGCAACAAAAAAAAGGATCCAGCAGCCTTTCACTCACCGTCGGGGTGTTCATAAGGCAGCCAGGTGTGTTTGATGTTATTGTGGTACTTGTTGCTTCTCTGGACGCACTGCTGCGCTCTGAAGTCCTCGTAAGGGCCAGGACAGTCCTCTGTATTACAGACCTGATAATCGAAGGTGGACCCTGGACAGTCACGACCTCCGTACGCAGGCCTGCAGAGACAGAGAGTTCATGAACACCAGAGCCGTTTCCCTCGCTCTCCAGCTGTTGTAAACGGGTCTGTAACGCACACAGGGTTGTTGCACTGACGGCTGCGGGACCGAACGCCTCCTCCGCAGGTACGAGAACACGAGCCGAACTTCCCCCAGGAGCTCCAGCCTCCGTCGTGACCGTAGGGCTCATGGGAAGACCTCCAGATGCAGTGGCCTTTAAAACACCACTGGAACACACACGCATTTACCAGGATCACTAACCCACAACCATTACTATACATCCACATACTAGCTGACATATGAGAGATTCGAATGTCTATTAATGTCTATTGTTCAATTGAACTAAAAATAATAAAGCTATTGTTCAATTATGAGATTGAAGTATAAGGCTATTGTTCAATTAATTTGCTAAAAACATCAATGGCTATTGTTCAATTCATATTAAAATATTAATGCTATTGTTCAATTATGAGATTCAAATATTAATTCAAATATCAATGGCTATTGTTCAACTCATCTTAAAATATTAATAGCAATTGTTTAATTATGAGATAAAAATATCCATGGTTCAATGATGTAATTAAAATATCATGTTCAATAAATATTAAAATAAAAATGCCATTGCTCAATTATGAGATTCAAAGCCAATATATCAAAATATTAAAATATCAAAATATCAATGGCTATTGTTCATTTGTCAGATTAAAATATCAATGTCATTCTTCAATTATATCATTTAAATATTAATGGCTATTGTCCAATTAATATTAAAATAACAAAGGCGATTGATAAATTATGTGATTAAAATATTAATGGCTATTGTTCAATTAAGAGAATCAAATATTAATGCTATTCTTCAATTATGTAATTAGAGTATCAACGTCTATTTTTTAATTAATCTTAAAATATTAATGGCTATTGTTGAACTATGTGAGTAAAATATCAACAGCTAATGTTCAATTAATCTTTAAATAATAATCCTATGGTTCAGTTATTATGAGGTTCTTTAATTAATTGCTGGAAATATCAATGGCTAATGTTCAATTAATCTTAAAACAGTAATGGCTATTGTTCAACTATGATATTGAAGTATCAATGCTATTGTTCAATTAGAGATAAAAATATTTACTTAAGATATATTAAAATATAAATGGATATTATTTTATTAGGAGATTAAAATATAGATGGTTAATGTTCAATTATGAGATTAAACATGGGTGGTTATTGTTCAAGAGGAAATTAAATATTCCTCTATTAAGATATTAAATATAAGTGGGTTATGTTCTAAGCAACAACAGTAATGAATTTGGAAATGGAAATGTGTTCAGTAGCCACAGATCAAAGTCTGTAGGATTTAGATAATGACTGGTTTTGTTCCAAGTACAAAGAGTCTGATGCGAGACTGACCACATTTTGTTCTCCAGTTAACTGAATATACATTTTCTGAAGGTTGTGTGAGAGATGTGATATAGCAATTTCATTCAATTGTTTGGTGGTGCAGTTTGACCTTTCCTGGAGCACACTCCGTCCCGTCGACCGGCGGGCCCTTCTTGGTCTTACAGAAGTACTGATTGTCAGGATGACTGCACCACAGCTGCTTACACGGATCATACGTGCGGAACTGGAGGAAGAGAGAGCCATAGACTCATAAATCACATTAAACAAGCTCACGCCGCCCATCTCATCTTAAACCAGTCAGAGGTAAATACAGAGAGGCTAAGATGCTGGAGGACTTACGGCGGTACACATCTTATACCCCACGCCGAAATCAAAGCGGCACTGCTCATCCATGGAGTACTTTATCCCGGGAAGCTCTGTAAGTTTAGGCCATTTCAGCTCGAACGGATCGTCCAGAAGACAGTCATACGAGCTGAAAGAGATACAGTGCACACAAACACTGATCAGCTTTCTAAAACTGATCTAAAACTGAGTACTGATCTAAAATAAGGTTGGCGGTTCACACAAGCTCACATTTTATTCTATGACATAAAAACAAGTAGCTAAATGGGACCGCAGGCACTAAACGTCATCACGCTGAGCAGTATCATTTATTCACAACACTAGAGTTTGGTTCTAGTTTTGTAAACATTCAACTCTATATGAAACGGTTTATGTAGCGTGTTTAAATCCTGTTCATTGAACACGTTAAAATAAGTTTGTAGTTCAATGACTAGTGTTCTATTAATGCATCTAAATATCAATGGCTATTGTTCAATGAAATAATACATATTTACATGCAAGTGGCAACTGTTCAAATAAGACATGACTTTGAGGATTTATAAATATTCCCATTTTCACTCCCTATTCATGCTTCATCTCTCAAATCCTCTTCAGCGGATACTGAGGATGGGTTTCTTACTGGATGTATCGGTTGAGCTCCTGTTTGCTGCAGCGGGACCAGTGATAGCGGTGAAACGCAGCCTGGACCAGAGGAGCCATGATGCTGCCCATACTGGTCTCGTCCGAGCAGCGGTTCCCCTGACCATCATGCTCCATTCCCAGCCTGAAACATTCAACACAATCAGATTCACCAACACGCCGTCATCTGAGTGAATCTGTTCATTATGACTCTATAATCCCCCGTAATTAAAACAAACTATACAGGGGATTTTTAGGGAAGATTGAAACTTATTTATAGTGTAATATTGTTTATTACAATGTTTTTAAATTGCATTTAGCAATAATTTTATTGCTGTCAGTTAAATTACATCACTTACCAAAGCTGCATTTGTTAGATTAAAAATACAGTAATATTGTGAAATATTATTACAATTTTGAAAATACTGTGAAATGTTTTATTCTTGTGAAGCAAAGTAGAATTTTTAGCATCGCTACTGCAGTCTTTAGTGACAGGATGCTTCAGAAATCATTCTAATAGACTGATTATGATGAACAAAAAGTAAAAAAAAAAAAAAAAGACGGATTACAAACATCAACAAAAATTTTAATCAAATGAATGAATCATAAAAAAAATTTAATATAATGAATTTTGAACTGTAACACACACACACACTAATAGTAATATATTTATAAAGTTGTTACTCATCTTAAATAGCATCAAAATAGACTTTTACATGAATTTTACAGGTCTTTTATGCATCAAAAGAAAAGAAAAGGTTTTTGTCTTGTCTGACTTTTAGTCATATAGAAACATTCTTCCCATCAAATCAATCCATTATTAAAAACCCTCAAGTCTCAATCTACTGTACAGTTCTGTTCATTCAGTATCCTCGTTCATTCCAAATACATCAGCTTATGACAGTCTTAAACTCCTGAAGCAGCTTCTCCACATTCCCAGCAGCGCTGGAACATCCTGCATGTACAGTCACGAGACACGATTCTGCTGACTTCATGAAACCAGAGCTTCCAGCTCATGTGACTGCTGTCAGATTTCATAGACACAACAAACACTAAATCTGCAGTCATCGCTGATGAATCACCTTCTGAGGAAACAGACCACAGCGAAGAACAGAAGATGATTCATGTCTGAGAGGAGTTACTTAAGGCCTGGAATGGAACGCAAGCCAGTTTTTGCTTTGTTTTTCTCTCTCTGTTCTACAGGGGGCGCTCTCGAGCAGCATTCATCTCAGCAGTACATGTTCATACCATGTTCATGTCCTCCAGGAATGTTCATACTTTAGTATGCTTTCAACTCATTTTGATCATAATGCAATAGACGCGCTGAGCAATTACACAGTTCTTTCTGCTTTCCATGCATATTATGTATTTTATCATGCTCATGCCTCATAAACTAGCTGAATGAGTAGCTTTTTCCTGGCAGAGCTTTAACACCATCCTTCACGAGCAACTGACAAAATACACGCAAACTAATCCGAGGGCAACCTTTTACAACTGCAACCTAAAGAAATGAACTGCTGAAAAAGCAGCCATTCAGGAGAGAAATCTGAATAAATCAAGCACCATTTACTAGAAAAACAGCTCTAAACTAATATGACGTGAGAGGAAGAAGAGTTATTATAGATTATGGACTAGTTTGATCTTCTGTCTTCTCCAGATGTTCTGGAGTGCTGTGGATCATTCTGATGCTTTTATCAGACTCTCATTCTGACGGCACCCATTCACTGCAGAGCATCCATTGCATCTGATGCAATTCAGCAGTTCTCCACACCGGAGTTCTCTCAAACTTACTTGTTCAACAACACTCCTCACCCAGTATCAAAGCGTTATTATAAAAAGACAGGAGCAATTCCTGGAAATGCATGCTTTACGTACAGGATCTGAAATACTGATAGCATGCTGAAAAGCAGATGTAAACTTACACGTGTCCGGTTTCGTGCGCCACCACGAAGGCCGAGGAGAAGCCGTCTTCGTGGTTGAGCGTGCAGCTCCGCAGCGGGTGGCACATGCCCGTTACTGGGGCGTAACCTGGGAGACAGAGATCAAAGGGAAACGATGATGAACTGGAATGCGGGACATTCTAGAAGTCTGATCAGAGCCAGGTGAGTTTCATTTGAAAAGTCTAAGATTCCCTCCCGATCAAAGAGCCGCAGGGTCGCTGTCAAATCAAGCACAAAAAACGTGGACGCCCGACTCAAATTTTTGACACAGAAGTTTTGAACGTTAAATATGACTTTTCAAAAAAGAAGTCATTCACTGATTTTCTTGCTATGCTGAGCTTCTGTTTATTATATACACACACACACACACACATTCAAAAGTCACTAAGGCTGGATTTATTTGCTCCAAAATATTGTCAAATTGTGAAATATTATTCGAATTTAAATGAACCATTTCCGATGTGAATATATTGTAAGCTATAATTTATTTCTGTGATGCGCAGCTGATTTTTGCAGCATCGTTACTCCAAATAACATTTCTGATTATTATTAATGTTGAACAGCTGTCTTCACTTCTGAGCAATGCATCCTTAAATAATAAAAGTCTTCATTTCCTTCAAATAATCCACTTAAATGGTCATTAATATTTCATTCATCATCATAAAATATAAATAAAAGCAGTTTAAATAAATAAAAACTTCATATTTACATGCAATGCTGCAATTAAAAATAAAAAAATGAATAAAAATCTCCATAAATGGAGATTATTATAATATTTCTTTATTTGCTGTTTCAAGTATTTATGACATTAAAAACATATTTTTGAATGAAAATAATTTTTATACCACTTATTTTTCCCATTTTTAGCTCTACAGGTTCTCCATTACCGCCTCCATGTAGAAATGCAGAAGCACCCCGAAAAGCTTTCCCCATCGTTTAACAGTGTTCATACGACACACAAACACCACAGAAAGCACAGACAGAGACTCGATCAAGAGATGTGCAGTGCTAGAGCTTTAGTTTAGCTGAGCCGCTCCAGAGGTTAAAGCCAGTCTGGGCTCTGTTTAATAAGACTCTCATGCTCCTGAAACCCCCGACAGTCTTTGGCATGCAGGTGAAAAGCAGAGGATGCAGATTATGAGAAGCTGATGAAGCGCTCAGTGATTTAATGCCTGTTAAAGCATCAATAGTTATCGAGCCAATCCAGCATCATTTGATTACATCTGTAATACTCGTGATGTCCCCAGCAGCCATATAGGTTTTAATGGATTTTTTTACATAACCAGAATCACAACAACAAGAAAAAAAAAATCAAAGGTGTAATTAGCCAGCGAAGGGTTGCATAAGACATGAAGCTGCTAGCTGAGCCGTTTATCTGTCCTCAGATAAATGTCCTCCAGGTGAATGCAGCTTTGCATTGCTGTGGAGAAGCGTTGTAAAGCGTCAGCGGTGCTCCATGACATTAATCCAGGAGATCCAGACTGATATTAAAGCAATGGCTTACACTGCTTTCTTTACGTCTTTGCCTTTTAACAACCATAAATACTGTATGTTGTCATGATGAAATGTAAATACATACAAACACACTGAACCTTGTACAGCATGTCAGGTTTCCTGAGTTCATCAAGCTATTTTAATTTCATTATTTCAATCACTATTTTATAGTAGGGAACAAAAGATGATTGAAATATTACAGATTTTTTAAAGACATACATGTTATTAAAAATATATATAATATGCATTAAATATATATACAGTGTTTATTGTGATCAAATAATTAAAAGTTGTAATTTAATATATATATATGTGTGTGTGTGTGTGTAATAAACAATAAGAGTTTATTATATTTGATACATAATTAATTAGTTTATTTTATAACAATATATGTAATTATAACTATATATTTGAAGTTTATTTGCAAAACCTTTTATACAATTTTTTTTTACATCTCAGATTTGGGTTGCTGGAAAACAATGAAAACACATAAATTGTGGTGTTAAGCCATTAACATTTTACATAACGTTCAGATATAATGTAAAAAAAAACGTAATATTTAGTTTGTTGCCCTGGGGTGGATGAGCAACATCTGAAGATGAAGCACCAACACTTTATTAAATAAAAAGAATGATCTGACAGCTATAAAACAAAATCACTAGCGCTGTTAATAACTCAGAAAGCGCTGAATCAGGCTCTTCCAGTTACTGCCTGACTTCATCCGACCGCAGAAGAGGATCCACATCAAGCTTCAGGTGTTGGACGCTTCCCAAACACCATCAGTCATGAGTGTTACTGTAAGCATTCGTCTATATGAATGAGTCTTGGGACGGGAGTGTGATGTTTGCCCTCGGGGGAAAAGGTTGCCGTTCTGCGATGTTATGAGCACAACAGAGGCTGTGGCGTAGCAACAGCAGACGTGCCAAACACAAAACAGGTATTACTGTCTGTCTTTACAAATCACACGAGGATCACGAAACCTAAACACACATTCAATCCCCAAAACTTCAAAAAGAGTAAGAGTCAAGCACAGGACGATCCCAGTGTGTGCATGTCACTGCATTACTACAAGAGTCGTGTTTTATAAAGAGAGACGCACAGACATCATTTAGAAGCAATCGTGAAAACCTACAGGAGTAGATTGTGTTTAGCTGCGGTGAATGAATCGTGTTAAACCAAACACAGAGACTTCGGCAATCATGAAGAGCAGTGAAGTTAGTGAAGAGAAAAGATCTAATGCAATGACATTTACACTTCATTTTGGTGCTTCTGTATTTTAGTATTTGACATTTTGTTTTAATTTAGACTACAGATACCTGTGTTGACCTTTATAGCAAAATATTGTTTCTCGAAACTAAATATGTAAAAATATGAAGTAAAAGTTTTGTTCCCCTTCAGTCGAGTTCACTCCGACTTACATATGGGATCTCGCATGAGAAATCAATCGTCTTCGAGTCTTCGAAAAAAGGCCAATATTGGCGTGCAATAATCACAGCCAGGTGCACCTTATCACAGCGTGTCTATGCGCCATGTGCTTCTAAAGGTTGGAAGTTTCCTCACCTCCTCAGACGGGCACGAGCGCTTTTGTGCCTGGGCTGGGTGCACGCTGAGGCATTGCGGACGCATGACCATCGCTACTTTGAGGTTGCGCCTCTCATTCGTGAGACGGCTCCCTGTGCGTCCTCCTCTCCGTGGTCCAGTGAGCCTTAAAGGTTTCTCCGCTACAACGGCGAGGTGCTTAGAGGACCTCACGGTGACGGTGCAGAATGGTGCTTCACAGACATCAGCCATCACCGGTAGTCCCGCCGTGGTGTTTCCCGAGGAAGACGCTCCCCCGAATGCCACCGGGCCCAGCGTCACCTTTGGTGCACCCGAGGATGTTGAGATGTCTGCCACTGCATCAGAGGGAGAGTCGGGTGGCGAAGCACTCGGCAGAGGGCCCGGCCAGGTGATGGAAGTCGCTCTTTGGGGGACGATAACATCTGCGGCCCCATCCCTGGTGGATAGTCGGGAGCGGTATCTGTGCATTCAGGTACCCAAATTTTCACAGAAAGAGCAAATGTCCTCACCTCTGGGCCCAGTGCCCTCCGAGGTCCCAATCTAACCTCAGTCCAGAGCCCCCTCATCAAGGCAGGCCAAGCTCTGAGATGGGGTCTGTTCATCGACTGGTGCTCCTTACGCCAAGAGGACCCACAGAGATGTTCGATTGCAGTTGTGCTTTCCTTGCTGCAGGAAAAGTTGGAGCGCAGGCCGTCCCCTTCAACTATTAAAGTGTTTGTTGCTGCCATCGCAGCATACCATGATGCAGTGGACGGCCAGTCCCTAGGTAAGCACCAACTCATCGCAAGTTTCCTTAGAGGTGCACGTCGGGTTAATCCCCAGAGACCGCCCTCGGTACCCTCTTGGGACCTTTCAGTCACCCTTACCGGCCTGCGGCAAGCTCCTTTTGAGCCCTTGGCGTCAGTCGAGCTGAAACATGTCATTAAAGACAGCACTCCTGATTGCTCTGGCCTCCATCAAAAGGGTCGGGGACGTCCAATTTAAAGTGGGGGGGACGGTAAGGTGACGTGATCAAAAGGTGTTCATACAGTATAATAAACCCTCAATAGAAGAACAATGGTCATTTTACAGCACCACGCATTGAACACGCACTGAATTCTGGGCCTCTATGTTGACCTC
>JAUCMT010000065.1:858217-875129 GCA_032357475.1 Enteromius thamalakanensis
TTATAAGCTTGTTTCCTCATGGAGACCTAACTAATGTCCCACAAGATCAACATTTACTGCTATTCCTATCTTTGTGGAGAATTGGTCCCCGTAAGGTACAGTATGCAGAAGAAAGAAACTGATTTCTGAACACTTCCTACTTCACCTTACTACATCTTGAAAGTAAAAATAACACTTTTAACTCGATACAGTCCTTTTTGCTGTAGTTCAGGATGTAAATTTGAAGTATTTCTTCACTTCAGAAACGGTACTGTTCAGAATGCTTCTCTTTATTAGTGTCCAGCTGCCGTGAGAGCAGGTTCTTTAGCTCTTCTCTGTTATTGGAGTGTGTTCTCCAGCTGGTGCTTCATTAAATCCACACACCGCTACTGATCAAACACCACAGCGGTCACATCTTCCAGATGGCTGCTTTTTAGCCAAATAACCCCTCTACTATTTCACAGCAAGCTTAAATAAAGTCTCTTTAATTAAGTCTGTCAAACGTACAATACCTGTAATGCATCAGACCAGCAGCTCCACTATTATTTTAAAGTCTGTTAGGGATCACTGGCCACCACGTAGAGGCATGAAGAGATTTCTAGCAATGACTATATATATTTAACCAAGGATTTGCGCTCACCTGACGATATCCCACCAGGATCATCCGGACCAGCACAATATTAATGTTGGTTCCCAGAGACTCATCGTGATAGATTTCATCAACCTGTGAACACAGAGAAGAAGGATCTGATGAAGAAAACATGTTTTTGCTTTTGAGAAAATATTATAATACACATAGTACTGAATAAATACATGAAAATCAATAAATAATAAATGCATTATTATATTACTCAGACATTTGGCTCATGAGAACAGCTCATATTTTTGTGCTTGGTTCTGTGGTTTGGGGTTATAAAGAAGTCGTCCACATTTAAAGAACAAACTAGATAAACACAGCTGTCAACAATCACTGAAGAAATGAAGGTCAGCACTGAACGAAACTAATCTCTAGAGATTGCATTAACAAACAGTAACCTACCAAAGAGCACTGTAGTAATAACATGGTTTTATTTTTATATGAGCTACGCATGTCAAACAAGATTGTTGTGAATATGTTCAGCCAGGTATTTTTTTGCATCTCTGCGGCACAAACGCTGCCCAAAATGCTTCTGCGATAATGTGTGCGATAAAAGCAGCAGCAGCTTGTTTAGTCTCTGAGAACGCAGTTTAATGACGTGAAGAACACAGCTGGAAACACGCAGAGACTGTCAAGAGATCTGTATCCGGTGGAATATTATCCTGAAACACTCCGAGACACATGAGCTTGATTTAACACGCTCTTCTGTTTCAGAAAACACCCATGTTACATACTTGCAAAAGAAGTCCTTGATGCATTCTCAGTGTCACCACCAGGGTGCATTATCGTAAGGTTTTCTACTACATTAGTTTTGCATATTTAACTCTGACGTCAAGAGGTTTGTCAAAATAATTTATTTTAAATTTGATAATTCACTCTACCTGATTTTCTGAAGATTCAAGTGACATTGAAGACCGGAGTAATGATGCTGATAATTCAGCTCTGAGCACCGGAATAAACTGCATTTTAACAGATCCACAGAAAACACGAATTGAAATAATATTTCATAATGTTACAGATTTTACTGTATTTTTGAATAAACAAGCGCTGCCTTGGTGAGCAGAGGAGACTTCTTTTAACAGTAACATTAAATAATGTGCTATTATTACAAACTTCTTTCAAAGTCTTGGTTTATAATTTACGCTTGAGTTTGTACAATTTCATTTTTTTGTCTATAAATGAGACCCAATATTTTCAAGGTGCTGGTGTTATTTCATTTTTAATTAGTTTTATTTTTACATTTTCTGTTTGAATTTTCTTTTTAGTCCAAGTTTTTGAGAATTTATCATTTTTTTTATTATTAATTAATCAATTATTTTTTAAATATGTCTATTAATATAGTTTCCATACATTTAATTATTTTAGTTTTAGTTTGTTTTATTTTATAATATAAAGATAAACTAAATGAAAATGAGAAATGCTGCCTTGGCAACTAGCTAAATTAATGTTACATTACATATATATATATATATATGTTACTTATATAAGAAACATAAATTAATATTTTAATATTTTATATTAATTAATATGTTACTTTATATATATATACGCACACATCACAACAAAACTTAAATCTTGAATTCCTTTAAACTCAGTGACGTCTGAATCCATTTGATTATGCAGGGGCCGGTTGCTTAAACTGTTTAGACTAGACTAGTCTTCCCCCCCGAGACTGGATTGATTAGCCCTTGGCCACTGCTAGTTGTTAAACTAGTTCTTAACATGTTGGCTCAGTTTATGCACCCGGAGGGAATTCATGCAACATCGTCTTTAAAAAAACCTCAGCACACTTCACCACAGTTTATTATGCAATGCCAAATATGTCTGACCAATAAAAAATGCAGTTTAGGCTCAAAGTCTGACACGTGGCACGCAGTTAATGAACCTCCGGTGTGGAATTCAAACAAAACTGAGCGCAGCATTGATCTTAACGTGTTCAATCGCTGCCGTCCCGTCCACGAAACATGTCAGCACAACCTTGAAGCCCGAGGGACAAACAGCAGTGATGCTTTTTCCATACAGTATGTCAGGAAAGACAGAACAGTCAAACACTTGATCCCGCAGATCCCAGGTCATGGAGTTTACAAACTCATTCTGGTTAAATGCACCGCTCCGTTTTTGTGCCTCATGCTGGTTTGGCTCAGTGTGGCAGAAATTTAAGAGCGGTGAAGACTGAAGGATATATGGCTAAAAAGTTCCCGGTCCTCTGAGTAAAGTCACCTTTACCACACGCCTGCAATAACATGGTTTTACCACCTACTGAAGAGAAAATCAATGAGAAGGGGACAATAAATACAAGCAGGGTACACTAAAGTATGTCACAATAAACTAATATCAATCCACAACACTCCAGTTCACCAGTTAACATCTTGAGAAAACTAAGAAATCCATCATTAAGATGTTTTTAATTCATATACGAGGTTATGCTCATGATAACTGGTTGTCCAGTGAAAGTGTTCTGGTCTGAATCAGGACTAATGGATAGAGAGTCGGACCTTTACCCCAAAGGTCGTGGGTTTAAGTCCCAGGCCTGGCAGGGATTGTGGGTGGGGTTAGTGCTCTCTCCACCTTCAATACCACGACTGAGGTGAGACCCTTGAGCAATGCACCGTTCCTCCAACTGATCCCACTGCTCCGGGCTCTGGGTGTGCGTGGTTGACCCGCTTGGATGGGTTAAATGCAGAGCACAAATTCCTGCTATGGGAAAGCATACCTGGCCACATGTCACGTCCTTTCTTTTCCTTTCCTTCCAAAACAGCTCTTAACAAATAAGTGTCTGGATTTTGATAAGAGATACGGCAGGGGAAGCACTTTTTACTGCAAGAGTTTTTATGGATTATTGGTTTATAGATCATTATGGATTATAGATTTGTTGTTTGGTGATGGACTTGTTTTAGCTTTAAACTTCAGAAACATTAACATTCTCTGCTTGTTTCCAAGTGAATCATCTTCCCATAACTGTACTGAGAAGGAAATGCTTTCCATTAAAATTATGTTTTAAAAATTGTAGAAAATTAGTAAATTAAAGCAGCCATTAAACTTAGTATTGTGATTTTTCAGTTGTAAAATATAATTTTGTCTTCTTATCATAATCATTTTCTCAAATACTGTACTTTTTATTTTGCTGTGAAATAATTTAATAATATTTTTTCTTTGAGATTTAATTTCAAGTTCATCAGTTCTAGAAAGCATATAATTACATTTTTATTTAGGTAGTAATAATAATAATAATAATCTACCTTCATGTGAGACTTTTATATTTTTTAAGGCTTTATTTTAATATTTAATAATAATAATAATAATAATAATAGTATAAATAGCCTTCAATGGAAGATTGTTTGTATTTATTAAAGGTCCAAATGAGTTCATCTGCTGCTCTAGAAAACATTATTATTGTATATTTAGTTATGATAAATGAATAAAATATTAAAGAATTTTATGTTTTAGCTGTATTGATGTGATTTTGCCTAAATTGAGCGGGCGTTCAAACTAGAATATTTTGTCTGAACAATAGCTGTTAGATTTCCCCCCCCACCCCCAAACCCCCAAATTGTTCTGCCTTATAAGACCAGCCCTATCTATCAGTCCACATCACTTCACTACAGAGGTCTCCTGGTAATAACAAAACTCAATGAGAAGAAATGATAACTGCACTCTCAAGCATGATTTATTTTTCATCCAAACAAGCAGCTTTCGTCAAGGTTTGATCCTTAAACTCGAACCTCGAAAAGGTGTGCGTTTGTTTCACAGCTTTAATAATCATAAACCAACAAGAACAAATCCTGCACTTGACTCCAAAAGGGCTGAGGAGGAATATTAATGCTGAATAAAGCTTTTCTAAGAACTACTTGAAAGAAAGCAGTCGCAGCAATTAACCCTGTGAAGCGCTTCTGCAGCAACATCTATTAACTTCTGCCCTTCAAACATTACGAGCCATTATAACTAATCACTACATCACATTCACTCCTCTACCGGAGCACAAATAAACGTTAATACGTTCTGAGGACTCGACTGTCGGTGGTCACGTAGACATAAACACATCTGATCAAAAGCATTTCTATTCTGGTAACACTTACAAAGAGTTTATTTGATAATACAGAACACGCTGCACAGGAACTGACAAGCAACACTGAACCCTTGCATCAAAAACAAGGTAATTGTACGTTACTCTTGCATGCACTTGACAAACTATTTTATTGATTTACAAGAATAGTTCTCCCAAAAATAAAACGTGTAAAAAATGTGTAACTGCATCAGTGTCTCAGCAATGGATGCTCTGCAGTGAATGGGTGCCGTCAGAATGAGAGCTGATAAACATCACAATAATCCACAGCACTCCATCAATCATCAGTTAACATCTGGAGAAAACACATTGCAAGTCCATAATTCATAATAACTCTTCCTCCAGTGAAATCTGCACAGATCAAGCGCCGTTAACAGCTCTAAAAAAATACGTGGCTGGATATTGTTATGGATTATGGACTCTCACTATAGTTATAAATGTCTCTCATGATCCACTAGTTTCAGCTTTTGTCTTCTCCAGATGTTAACTGGTAAACTGGAGTGCTAAGGATTATTGTGATGTTTTTATGCTGACGGCACCCATTCACTACAAAGAGACAAACTCATCCTACTCTTATAAGCCCTGAGGGTGAGCATTTTCATTTTTGGGTGCACTGTTCCTTTAAGACATAACCCATGACCTCGACATTGCTACAGCAGCTGATGTGTGTTACACAGAGTTCGGTTTTTATACACAATTACAAAAACACACTGCGGTATAAATATCAATTCCTCATTTCACAGTCAACTTAGATTTCTCTTAAGTGTTATACAGAAGGAGACTGTTCAGGTTATGAAAAAGTAAGTTCCCATACATCTGTCAGCGATGCAGCAAACTTTAAGTCTCAAAACTTGTTAAAAAAAACTCTGTCTGCATCTGGAAAACACACACAGACTGTAATTACATCCAGGTTTGGGTCACAGACTCGGCGTGATGCAATCGGCATCCCACCATGCTGACACTTGCCTGGAATGATGCGAGCGGATATTCTGATCCAGACGTGCACGGATGACTCTTTCAAGTGTCCTGCAGATGTCAGCACCAAAGGAGACAAGCAAGCCTGCGCTTTTCTTATTTGTAAACGTGTTTGCCAATTTATGAGGTGCGACCCAGTCCCTTGACCTTCGTGAGAGCCTCGTTTGTGTTTATTTACGGCAGAAGGCCCGAGTGAGCTCACCTGCAGCTCTGGAGAGCCGTCTCGGTCTCTACAGGACATGTCAGGCCATCAGTCACAGGCTAAAGTGAACTTATGACAGCCACCTGCATAAAAACACACAATTTATCTGCTCTGACAGGAGGTGAGTGGAGCCTAGAGACTGCTAACGCAACAAACCGGCATGAACTGCACCGACCTGCACAAAAAAACCTGAACATTTCAAATCTAGTTTAATGAGCATGTGGCAGCTTATTAAATGTTTGGAGTGAGGTTAATCTCCTCATGTAAGAACGCTGAACACATGTTGATTTGCTCGTACGGTGATGAGAAGCGCAGCTGTTGAGCATCTCTCGCCAGAGTACAGCATCACACCAACGCAGGACAAAACTGGGACGCTTTCCAAAACGCAAGCATTGTCTGCAGACCCCGCGCTGTCCAGAAATCTGTCTCCAGGTGGTACAACACCCACAATCCCGAGCAGAGGAGCTTAACACAAAGTGCAGAGTGAATAATGATGGAACAGTTCCTTTATATATATATATATATATATAGCGCTGTCTAAATTATTAATCACATCCGAAACAAAAGTTCTGTTTATATAGTATGTGTGCTTTGTATATAAATACACACACATACAGTATATACACATAAGACGATATCTGCATAAACACACATTTATATGTTTGTATTCTTATAATTTATATTACATACAATATTCAATATAGATATATACAATTTTTAGTAAATATATGCATGCATATGTTTGTATTTATGTATATACAATGAATAATATACACAGTATATACACATATTATGCAAACAAAATGTATTTATAAATATATATTAATTTGTTTGCAATCATTTATTTTAAGTTTTAGTTTACCTAGTTTAAGGTGTCATTGTTACATATACATATTACATTTTAATTTAATTCTGCACTTCCATATACATTTATGATCAAAGGATATATCTGTTATTAATAGTTAATGCATTGAGAACTAACACAAACCAAAAGAGCGTTAACTAATGAGAGCTTATTGTAGGTCTTATGAAAAGTACTTCTCTCGCCATAAATGATAAAAATGCTGAATTTGAAAGAAAGCATAGTCTTGGGTTTCTTCAGTCTAAAAACAAACACTCAGGAGACTTGATTAGCTATAATTCCAGGACAAACCGTCAGTAGAAGCGCGCAGCATCTTAAAAACCTTCCTTCGGGAGCATCGTCCTCCACACAAGTGACTCTGTGGGTCACAAGTCTGTTCTGACAGGTCGCTGACAGCAGGTGCTAAATGCAGATAACACAATGCAATGGACTGCATAAACATGCGTAGTTAGATTTTGTTCATGTAGATTTTAATGAGGTCATCTTTTCTTAATAATGCATCTACATCTTTCTCTCTCTGTAGACAGCCAGATATACTTTTAGATGTGTGTACTGTATTTTCTGTATGAATAGAGAGAGAGAGAGAAAGAGAGACTAACATATTATATATAATATATTTATAACTGTTTATAAAAAATAGATACAATATATGAAAAGGAATATAAAAAATAATGTACGCAATATTTAGACTTTAATTTATATTTGTTTGTATTTTGTGTGTTTTCAGGCCGTCTGCGCTGGACCCCTGCCCCCGGTCTCTCTCCGGTCAGTCAGCGGTCCAGCGTGGATCAGCCCCCCGCCGCGGTCTAACGGTAACAGTTACGGAGTGAAACCGGCTCCCTGTGAAACTCTGACAGAGGGATTTGGCCAGCGTAAGCAGATTAAGGTGGCAGGACCTGGTGGGACGTGTTTTCAACAGGTCTTTTCTCTGGTTCTCCCTCTAATAATCCTCCCTCAGACGCCGCGCTCGAGAGCTGTGCAGCGGGTCACCTCGGGGTTGCTTTCAAGCGGGCCTGACAGATGCTGTGTGCTTCCAGAACCAAACAATTCTAGCAGAATTACGCTGCTTTCATTGTTCATCCAATCAGACATCAAGAGACTGCTGAGAGCGAGGAAATCTCCTTCCTAACATACATCTGTAAATATCTCACCAAACCTTATTCTGAACATTTACATTACTACTGTTATACATCCTTTCTTGTCCATTCTCTTTATTATTATCACATGCTATAATAATTATTATATTAATTATATTTTATAATGATTATAGCACCCTCTAAAAGATTGAGTTCTGCATTTGAAAGATGCATTATTGTTCAAAGAGGCCTAAAATCACGTTACCAGGCTTTCACATCCCTCCTGCTGGAAAAACCATCTTCAAGAAACGGCTTCCATCTTATTTGATCCTCAAACTCTTGGATAAAAGTGTCTGCTAAATGACTAAATGTGTACGTATACAGTACATTTGAAGTAGTCCGAAAACCAAGACTTTCATGATCCACTTCCAATGTTCTCCACTGCATACATCCTCATATACAGTAGTGCATGTGTCTGTATTTTCTGCACTGGAAGCTCTGAACAACAAGACCAATTCCTTGAGTGTGGGTGAACACACGTGGCAATAAAGCTCTTTCTGAAATCAGTCACTTACGATGTTCATCAGCGTCAAGACGTAGTTCTGCACGTGCTCTTTGCCGTGGAAGCGCACGACCGAGTCGTCCACGGCCAGCAGCACCTCGATGTTGTAGTCGTCTTTCTTGGCGTGTCTGCGTTTGCGCTCCGTCTCCGAGAGCTTCTCCTCCAGAGCGCTGAGAGCGCTGGGCAGCTTGGCGATACCAAAGTCTGTGACTGAAAACATGAGAGATTTAGTGCAATGCAGACGATGGGTTCTGCTGTACGAGACACCATTCACAGCGTCTTCCCCCAAATGAAATGGAAAGCTAGTCAACACAAACAGCTTGAGCTGGAAGAAGAAATCCATGAAAGAAAAAGAAAACATGAATTTCTGCTTCATCTCAGGAGCATTTTCCATCTGGCGTCTCCACAGACAGAGCCTGAAGCGTCCCAGATCACAAGCCACATTATTCATAATGAACGCAGACGTGAAACATTAACTGTTCTTTCAAAGACTAAAACAGAATGAATTTGCATTTCAGAACAAGGGAAGTGCATACAGGCAGAAGAAACAGCTTGTCTGTTTTAGGTTTGATGTTTTATGACTCGTGCACCAGTTTTAATTTTTTATTATAGTTTGCATTAATATTTTGAATTTGGTTTTATTTGTATTTTTTTTGTAAATTATTTTCATTTAAGTTAAAGTTTAAGTTATTTAATTGTATTTTTGCTACTTTTTTATATGTTAATATAAATATATATACGTATATATATTGTTTTTTTTTTTAATATTTATTTCGGTTTAAGTTTTATTAATTCTAGTCCATCAGGTTAAACTTTATTCCATCAAATTAAATCTTATTTTAGTTCAACTGAGATAATATTATAGTTTTATTAATATATTTGTATCCGTTTTTATTTTTATATTTTCCAATTCCATATAAATCTTAGCTAAAGTAAGTCAAGTTAAACTTAAAACTTGTTTAAGTATACTATGTCTATTATTTATTATTAATATTTTTTACATTTTAGTTTAGTTTTCATTCATATATTTTCCATTTTCATTTAATTTTTGTTAAGGTTGTAATAAATGTGTGTTTTTTTTATATATACATGTCTATGTAAACGTAAATATTTTTTATATCAGTTTAGTTCATTTAGTTAAACTAAATTAAAAATGTATTTGCATTTATTTAGTGGAATCTCTTTTTATGATGGTTTTAGTTTGAGTTAACCTGGTTTTAAAGAAGCAGCTGACTAGGCTTATTTAACATTTATTAATATTGTGCATGAAGAATTCAGTACGCAGAATCAAAACTAGAATGACAGAAAGAAAAAATGATCAAATCAAACCTCTAAAAGCATAAGTGAAGGTCATAAATGTCCGACACCAGAAGGTTGAGTTCAAAGGTTGAGAGGTAAATATCATAGTGAAGACCTCTGGCACATCTCTCCATAAACCTCAAGACATATGGTGTTTACATTGACGTCCTCCCATAATTTCACAGACGTCAGAGCTAAACGAGCTGCAGACTTCAACGACTGAGCATCATTATTCTCTCTGATACAGGTGTGGAGCATTAAAGCATTAGCATACAGCTGAAAAATTACTGGATATTTCAGACATAAACCAACATACGCTTTCACCACATGTTATGATTATTAGGCATCTCTAAACTCCTCTTCATATTGCTTCTAACAAACCACAGCTCTTGCTCGTCTTGTATTTCTCCATGTTTCTTCATCGCTCTCGTGTGTATATCTAATAAAGTATTCGAGTACACTGATACCTACACGGAAACATCTATAACCAACACTAACTGACACCTCTCTACCACTCCTACTATTTCATATCACTTGCATCATTGTCCAAGTGAAGGTCCTCGGGACAGGGAGAGATGGATTCTCAGTGAATAATTAATGCACAGATGCTTTCGGGGGAAACGAACACCAGGCAAAGTGACGGTTGAGTGTCGTTTAGAAATAGCAGAAGTGCTGAAGCAATCAGCTAGAAAGTTTTTAAGGAGGTAGTTTTCAAGGCTGAGTTTCACTGATTAAAAACACAGTAAAAACTGTAAAATTGCACAATATTTTACTCATTCAAAATTACTCTGTTGTATGTAAATATCTGTTAAAATCTAATTTATTTCTGTGATCAAAGCTGAATTTTCAGCATCAGTCTTCAATGTCACGCAAACGATGTAGGGTGTTCTGAGTGCTTGCTAGGGTGTCTTTAGTTAGTCTTTAGATCATTTCTGATTATTATCCATGTTGCTGCACAATATTTTTTTGAGCAGAAAGCTCAAAAGCACAGCATTTATTTGAAATAGATGCCCTTTATATGTCTTTGCTGTCACTTCAGTGTGATCGATTCAATGCATTCTTGATTAATAAAAGTATAACTCTCTTTAATAAAACAAAAACCAATTTTACTGACCGCACACTTTTAAAAGGTTGCGTATATTTGCATCACTGTACCATGGTTAAGGTTAAACAGACATACTAAACCATGCAGGCCAGTGAAAGATCATTAGAGTGGTTTCACAGAGGTTTTGGAGCGGACGTAACCTATGAAAGCAAATGCTCCGGTCAGTTGGATCGCTGGCGCTCTGCAGAAGCAGAACAGAATTTACGGCACCATCGAGGTGCTTTTACAGTAAAAGATCTTTGACTTCCTCCACTGATTCCAGGGCAGCTTCCAGAGTTTCTGCTTCAGCAGCTTTTGAGTGCAGCTTCAATAATGTGCATTTAAATTCACAGAGAGGCACTCAGTCTTTTCCCTTGATTCACAGAGCAATAAATCTACATCTTCTTGCTTGATTTCAATTTCGTGTTTCAATAAAGATGTCAGAAACTGACTGATGAAGTGTCCACAATTCAGAGTCCAAGCTAAGATGAATATCATACAAGGTGACAAAAACCGTCAGAACATACAGTATTGCATGCAGTAACTCTCAGACATGTCAGATGTCATATTTAACTCTTTCCTCGCCATTGACGAGATATCTCGCCTCCCCACCAAAGACGAGTTTTTACAGCAATCCCTGTTGTAGGTGTATTACGGTAAAGAAAGTCTTAGCGCATGTCCTGAATGAGTTACTGGACTTCCCAGATCTACCGCTCGAAAAAAAAGATGATTGTCGTAAACGGAAGGATCAGATATAATATAGATCTTGCGTGTAGATCATGTTTTGATGATTTTGAATCCAATCGTGATGAAGTAGGTTTAGTAAATGCAATTTCATTTATTCATATAATCATTTACAGGTGAAAGAATATGATATCTGAATGTGTTTTGCTTGAAAACGCACTGCTTTGATAAAAATACATATTTCTTAGTTTTTTGTCCAAACTGTTGTATTTCTGATGAAACCTATGTGTATTCAAGCGATGATAAAACATGAACACATAAAGATAGAATAAAAAGTTTGAAAGCAGAGGCTTGGTTCTTTGTTTTGATATATAATATGTTCATATAAGCATAGCAGAAAATATTCGGAATGGATAATGTAAATCACAATATGGAAAATTTAATTAAAGAGGTTTTTTTAATAAGAACTTTAAGCATACCTTATTTTATATTGTTTAATTATTATAATTGTACAATATTTAAGAATATTTTTTAAAAAGTAAAAAATATTTATAAAATTTTATTTTTATAATATTTTAAAAAAAAATTATCAATGTTCTTTTCTGTTTTAAGTAGCTATTTTTAATTCAAATTAATAAAAGTAATACAATACATAAAACTATGGGTTTTTTTAAAATAATTTTGGTATTATAATACTTTTTAAACAAAATTCAAATTTAGTAACAATAATAGTAATAAATGTTTTTCTATTAATAATAAATATAATAATTATTTTTTGTTGCTTTATTATTTTTTTATTAATCTAGTTATATTATAGTATTATTATATTATTTATTTGTTATGTTTATTTATTTATTATTACATTGCTGTACTATAATACTACTAATAATGCAATAATAATAATAATAATAATAATGTCGAATTATAAAATTATATATATATATAAACATAAAAATAAATAAATAATTGCAATGCAATTAGATATTTGATGAGCTCTGCTTACCTTCATTGTTGAGGTCATCTCGCCTCTGTTCCTTATCCCTTTTGATGGCGGATCTTCGGTAGACCACATGAACGCGACCTTTGACCTCCACCTCCTGCTGGCCCTTCTCCAGCGGCTCGATGAAGAACTCTTCATCATCAGTGCGAATTAAGCCTGCCTGAAACCACAGAGAGCTCCATCAGACAAACACAGAGGATCAGAGACACAGCATGTGAAGTGAGCATTAGCTTTGACATTCAGGACAGTCTTAACTCAACTCATGAATGAGAGCAGGACAAAACTGATTACCCTCCCGTCTGCGGGACTGTTCAAAGAGGAAACAGGGGACAGGGAATGATGGGAAGGAAAAGCACTGGTGGTTGCAGAAGCGTCTGCTCAAACCATTGACTGATATCTGATTGGAACGGAGCTGTTAGACTGATCTTCTGCTGAACCACAAACCTCAACAACAGGCACTGTTAAAAAAACAACATCCAAAAGGCTGTCACTTTAATAAACTTCCTGTCACATCCATAACGGCAACATGACACTCCGCTTGTACAGTTTCTGACGAGAACATAACCTCTGCTTGTCTGAGCAAACCTCGCTGTGATGTAGAGCGGTTGCTAGGGTGCTTAGAGCGGTTGCTAGGGTGTCTTTAATCAAAATTAAAGTGAAATCATGATATGGAAAAATAAAAATAAAGAAATTAAGAAAGCAATAAAAAAATTGTATTGTACTGAATTAATAATGCACTTAAAAAATGTGTGAAATAAACAGTTAAATAATAATATTAATATTTATTTTGTTTAAATTTCTTCTTTAGTAAAAACTATACTACTTCTACTGCTACTACAATAAATAATTAATTAGCATTATTTATTATTATTGGAATTATTATTTAATTCATTCAAACATTTAAAAAACTTCACTTATTATATAATAATTATTATTACACTTATTATATTTATTATTATTACATTTTAAACAAGCAAAGTAAATCATTGACATTTATAAACAAAATTAATTGTATTATTATTATTATTATTAAACAAGCAAAGCAAAACCTGTACAACAAATCACAATCTTAATCAGAAAATTCAGACTCTCCAAAAAACTCTCCAGAACAATAACGAATAGGGATAGTTTGGTCAGGAATGAGTTACAATTCAAAGCTTAATGTTTCAGGTTAGAGAAAAAACCTAGCCAAGCCAAAACCAATAAACAGTGGCACCATAAAACAACTTCGGGTCAAGGCTCAACTGGACATTTGTGCCTTTCTTTTCTGTTTAAAATACCTTCAAACTGTCATTTCAGGATATGAACGTAGCCAAGAAACAGCAACAAGAAAATCATCCAAGCTTTTTTGGCAGGAATCAGCAATCCAGACCGTAATGAACAGCGCTTAACCTGCACTTGACCAACAGGACAATGCCTCTTACCTGTGTATAAGCTTAACGTCAGCAGAGAAAGAGAGATGCTTGATGAGGTGTTGGAAGGGGTTCGAAATCGCTAAAAAATGCCAAGAGCTGAGGCTAAAGCTCTTCTTCCGCGGCTCATGGAGTGGAAATTAAACTCAGAGTGTTTGGACAGACACTGGAGCTCTTACCTGAACAAAGACAGAAGGAAGCACTTTCATCTGGAACACCGAGACCGTATGTGGGCCGTAATGCCGGCCAGGAAACACAAAGCCCAAACGGTTATTATTTTTAATTATGGTAATCTTTGCTGCTGTTTCTCCAGAGGAACAGCCGTTTCAAGCCGAACTCTGCGGGATTCAGGTTTGTTTAAAGGATGTGAGTTTAGGCGATGCCATAAAATACAACTTGTGCATACGATTCTCACAAACGAGCGAAAGGTGAAGGACTCTTTTCACACCAGAAAGTAAAGTATGATTTACTTCAGGACGTGGAAATATCCCACAAGTTCAAGTTCAGATTGCGAGGTCACAGCCTGTCCATCTCCTGCGCACCTATGAGTCCTTCTTGACAATAAGGACTGAAAAAGCAAATCCGACGCCTCTTTTAGCACGAATATACACTAAATTCCACATATCAGCTCCACTGTCTTTGAAGGTGGATATTTATAATACAGCGAGACGCTCTGTCCAGCCCCATACGGCACACTAACATTTCACACACGCAAGCTAGAAGAATCCCACACCAGCCAAACGGGCTGAAGAAACCGCTTCAACTCTGAGAGTCGGTCTACAAGCTGTCACAGGTCACCGTCACCTGCAACTCATCACCACCATAAATCCACACACCACTCCTTGCTCTTCGATATTGGAAATACTTACCCTGTACTTACCTCCTTGTTCTAGTGTCTCTCCAAAGCTCCTTGCTGTGAAATAAACCATTATATCATACTTGCCTCCTGTGTAGCGTCCGCTTCCATAACACAAGCTGCATGAACATGCCTTTAGGAGTTAAATAGCACATTTAGCAAGTTTACACAGAAAAGGCAGCCCGGAAGAGCTTCTAAAGTGGAATTTATACTGTTTAATGCTGGCATAAATGCATTTTCTCAGTAACTGTAACAGTATGCTTTGATACTAAGGGCTGAGGTGGGTCTGAGAAAGCATCATTTAAGCAGTATTGTACCTTCACACTGAATTTTGAGCATGCACGGAGCAGCCTTAGCTTAGCTATGTAAAGTCACCTTAGAAATACTCACTTGTGTAAAGGATCCATGTCCAAGAAATGATCAGCAATAAAGTTTGAATGGAGTGTGTACAGGGTTTTCAGCAGAAACGTAAAAATTAGAGTTTAAAACAAACACGAGGAGCAAGCACAGTGAAAAAAAGCAATGCTAATATTGTGTAATAAATGGAAAAGACTTGTTATTTATAGACTAAGCACTATATCTGGGAGACTGAGACTGAATCAAACAAGTGAATCTGTTTCTGAGAGATTTACTGAAGAAAAAGGTGCAATACTGTAAAACAGAGCTGGTCTTTCCAAAAACTGCTAAACAAACAAAAAGACAAAGAAAAGGCAAGCGTCCAGTGGTGAGAAAACCCCCAAATCCTTCTTTATTGTCAGGCCACAGCAAAACATGCAATTTCAGGGAGATTGTTTGGCAACCTATAATTTGTAGTCAGGAGCTCGGCCTTCTGTTTGAAGCAAACAGTTCTGAAAGCCAATAATACGCTTCTACTTCCATTTCCACACAGTTTTTTTTCAGCAAGGGTGAATTAAATTGATCAAAGTGACAGTAAAGAGAATTATAACGTTACAAAAGATTTATTTTCCAAGTAAATACTTACCTTTTAGCTTAAGTTTCTATTCCTCAAATAATTTCAATAATAAAATGGATTAGTCTCCACAATAACATTCACCAGAACTGTTTTCAACATCGATAATAATCAGTTTCTTCAGCATCTAAGAGTGATTTCTGAAGACAGGAGTAATGATGCTGAAAATACAGTTCTAATCACATTAATACATTTCATTGTACAATATATTCACATGTTTTAAATTGCAATAATATTTCACAATTTTTACTGTATTTGTAATCACCCTTCTTGACTAAAAAAGACAATTCTTCCACATGCATGGATCCGGAAAGGAAGGTCAGGGGTTTATTAAAAAACTAATTAGAATCAATCAATAATAATAAGCTATTAAATCATATGTTACCAAAAAAATAGTTTTACTGTACAGTAAGTTGCATGGGTATATTTTAGCGACAGCCAACAATAGGCTACATGGGTCAAATATATAGGTTTTCTATTATGCCAAAAATAATTCTGATATTAGGTAAATATCATGTTCTATAAAGATATTTGGTAAATTTCCTGCCGTAAATATATTAAAATATAACTTTTCATTAGTAATATAAATTGCTAGGAACTTGGACAACTTTAAAGGTGATTTTCTCAATATTAAAATTTTATACAGATTCCAGATTTTCAAATAGTTGCATCTCAGCCAAATATGGAGCGATCCTAACAAACCATTTATCAAAAGAATCTTATTCAATCCTGCTTTCAGATGTACAAATTGTATGACATTATGTGCAATCCCATGAAATCCAGCATGAAGCTGTGGTCTTGACAGGAGCATGTCGCACACTTTGTAATGGAATATTGAGATCCGTGACTGTTCTTCATTCAACACAGCATCAGCTGTCAGAGAGCTGCCGGCGGAGAACATGTCGTACATCACGCGGAGAGATTCACGCTAATTAACGCAGATCGCAGCAAGCGCTGACGGACACGGACATACTGCTCTCATAACCACGACTTCATCTTTCGTAATCCCCTCCGTCAACTACACATCACCACAGCGTTCTCTACACTCCTCAAAATAAACAGGCTTCATATCTGAGCTTCTGTCATCATTTACTCACAATCATGCCGTTGAATAACCGATGACAGAATTTCTTTTTATTTTTGATTGAACTATCTTTGTAATTACTCGACTGAGGTCTGGAACTTAAAAAAAAAAATCTTGTGTGTCAGTTTTCCTGGCAGGTCACGTGACATGGAAACAAAATTAGCCGC
>JAUCMT010000065.1:880768-891879 GCA_032357475.1 Enteromius thamalakanensis
ATATAGTCACCCTATAGTCTTGTTTTTTTGTTTGAAATAAGAATATTTTGCTGAATACATTGGTTATTTAGCTTTTTCTAATTTTTACTTTTTTTCTGAAAACAACCATTTTTACTTGCCTAAAAGAATACTTTTTGATTTAAAGGAACAGTTTTGGTCACCATTGATTTCCATAGATACTACAGAAGTCAATGGTGACCAAAACAGTCTGTTCCTTTAAATCAAAAAGGATCTTCAAATATCTTCTGTGTTCGGCAGAACAAAGAAATTCATACAGGTTTGGAATTACTCCTTACTCCAAATGATGACAGAATTTTCAGTTTTAGGTCAACTGTTCCTTTAAGAATTTTGAAATATTTAGCCTGGAAACAAGACAAAAAAAATCTAAGTAAGAAAAGCTTTTTTTTTCTCTGAACATGCGCATGCTAGGTACACTGTAGAAATAGTAAGCATACTCAGCCTCATTTTAACACACATTTCAAATCCGTTGTTCTTAACGCATTGTTGTGCTTCTTATAGCTAATTATAGCTTCTTATAGATAATTTGCAGTTTGCGAAAGCATTAATGCTGCACAAATAAACACTTCTGCTGGAGGCCAGACAGCAGCTGGAGTCTGTCACTTTCGTTTTCCCGTCCCCTAACTATATCTTGTAGAACAGCACAGAATGGCTGTTGTGCTGGGCTCTCGCGGGATCGGCTCTGTCCGGGACAGCGTGTCATTGTCCGCGCGGCCCTGACAGTGATTACCTAAGCGAGTAATCAATGTGGCCGTAATGAATGATCTCATTGTGTGCTGAAACATGCTGCAGGAGACAGAGCCGCTCTGTGCTGCCCCTCGCGGAAATCACTGCTGCTGATGGGAGTATTGAGTTGCACTGGAAAAGCAAAGCAATTTTCACTGCCTCCTAAATCCCTTTGATTAAACTAATAACAGAGGAGACTACAACACAGACGTCCCGTCACAGAAGCGCTGGACGTGTGTCACAAACGACAACAATGATGATATATATAATACATCTCACAGATATGAGTTTCATCTAGCAATATTGACTTTGTTTTCTTGGAATAATTCATTTCCTTAATACTCGCAAGTTACAATTCAGAATTTATATCTAGCATTTCTAAATGTTTACATCTCACAGGTCTTTTTTTCTCCAGAATTCTAAATTTAGCTACATCGCGAAGTTCAAATTTTTTTCTTGGAATTCTCGGAATTCTAACTTTTTGGAATTCTGAGTTTATATTTCACAATTCTGACTTTTTTTTTTTTTTTTTTTTACATCTCAGAATTGGGATGTTTTTTTGCAACTCCAACTTTTTAAGTTTCACAATTCTCACGTTTTCTCTTAATTCTGATTTTACATCAATCATAATTTCTTATGTTTATCTCCAGAATTCTGGGTTAATATTTTAATATTCAGATTTTTCTTTTTTATTCTAAGTTTATATCTCGGAAATCTGATGTTTGTTTTTTATTTTGGGTTTATAACTCATTCAGTTACAATTCATATTTATATTTAGTTTATAATTAGAAATTCTGATATTTTTGGATTTATGTGAATTAACTGATACTAATACTGATTGTTTAAGTTACAATTCAGAATTTATATCTAGCATTATAAATGTTTATGTATAGTTTACATCCCACAGGTCTGTCTTTATTTCTCCAGAATTCAGAATTAAGCCGCATAGTGGAATTCAAAATTTTTCCTTGGAATTCTCAGAATTCTAACTTTTTTTCTTAAAAATTCTTAAAATTCCAAAATTTTTCTTGAGTTTATATCTTACAATTATGACTCTTAATCTGAATTCTGAGTTTACATATCATAATTTAGACTTCTTGTCCTCACAATTAAAGTTTCCATCTCGCAATTCTATCATTTTTGTCTAGAACTAGATTCCCATATTTCTTTAATCAGAATTCAGGGTGTATTTCTCACAATTCTAACAATTAAGAGTTTGTATCTTGCAATTCTGACTTTTTTTTTTGCATGTCACAATTCTGATACTTACCTCCAAAATTATGGCTCTATATTTAAAAAAAAAAAAAAAAAAACTTATTTCTGCCAATAGAAAGATATAAGTAGATATGGTAGATATAAGCTTACACAAACACGTCACATGACGGTGAGTTAGCGAGAAGGGTCAACTCAATCCTTGCATGTTTTTGGGGAGATTTCTGATGATTTGAGTCTGTGACCAGAGCAAACCCTGGAGTTTCCATAAGATAACAAAACCAGGCAGAACTCTTCTTGTTCCAGTTAGGATAGGATATTGACTGCAGCAGAGCCCTGATTATCTTTCAATTATTGAATTCTGTCAGACTCTGGGTAAATCTGTGTACTGCGACCCCTGGATAACGATTTGAGGAGAAGAGGCAGACATTATTAGTGTGACAAACCAGGAAAAAGCGAAAGTATGGCCAGAGCTGGTGGGCATGTGAATATTACATAATAGCCGGAAGGACTGGGATCTACATCCATTCGACAGCTGAACATGTCCAGAGGGGAAGAGGATAATCAGTAAACTCAGTCCGATTCATTATAAGGAATCCTGTAGTACTGCATACTGACCCCATCTCCAGGCAGCATCTGAAGCCCCAAAATACTTTACAAATTGGGAGTACATGCCCAAAAATTATGGTTTATGGTTGAACTGCAACTATGATGCCCCAAAAAAGCCAAAACAATGCCAAACAATAAGGCAAGACATATTTTATCATGCAAGTTTTAGACTAGTGTAAGAAATATTTAAATAAATATAAATATAAATGAGTGATAAAGTGTCAACAAAATAAAACTATATTTAAATGTTGTCTGATTTGCATATTATAACATTTCAACTAGGCCTGTGTGGTGATTGATTGATTGATTGATTGATTGATTGATTGATTGATTGATTGATTGATTGATGATCGATCGGCCGGTCGGTTGGTTGGTTGATTGGTGATTAGTTTGAAATGATTGATTGCTTTGATTGACTTTAAAACAACGCACATCTATTTACACACTAAAATTCCCTCACTTATTATTGTGAATGCCCCATTTTTTTGTCAAAGCTGCACACCCTTATGATGGCCAAGGTTGACATCTCACTATGTTTTGAGCTGTAACTTACCAGTCCATCACAGTTACTGATGGCCACCGAGGCCCTTGGCATGTCCGTTACATCCCCGGTAAACACACAGTCTCCCAGCATCCGCTCTTTGGCTTGTTCCTCAAAATCCTCCTGCCACTGAACGAACGCTCCGGGGGCCACGAGTCTTCTGTTGGCCCTCAGGCGCAAGTGCAGCTCTCTTCCGAACACCGTGACGTTGAAGAACAGCTGTTGGCCGTTGAGGGCCGTGGTGCGGGGGGTAACAGGGGCGCTGCGTGGGACACGCTTCCGGCCGCTCGGTGAAGCTCTCGCCGACAACATGTGAGAAACAAACCGGCCGTGTGCATCTGTGCTGAACGGGACAATCAGACCGAATTCACTCAACTTACCGGAGAGATTCCCTAACAAACACAAACACAACAAAAGACCACATTAAAATGCTTTGTATACAAACATAAATGTTATATTTTCATCAAAGTCAAAGTTTTAAAACCTAAAATAAAAGCGCATTCTGTCTTTAAATACTGACTACTGTATGTATATATTTATATATATATATATATATACACATGCAATATGCGCACATGATATAAATACATATATGCAATATATATTTCGTTTACTACACACACACACACATATATATATATGCATTAAATAAATTATTACTATATTAATGAATTACTACTATACTGTATAGTATAGTTTTTATAAAGCAATATCTATGCACATACATATATATATATATATATATATATATATATATATATATAAATATACTGTATATATATACATACAGTACATACGCTTTATATACATTGTGTACTGTTTATATATACATATAATTCAATAAACAATAAATATGATGTCTATTAAATATACACGCATACATATATAAGCTATATAAGGCAGTATGTATATAATGCACTATGCATGCACTATATATTTCTTCTTAGCAGCAAATAAAACAAAACCTCCTTCACAACCTCTTAAATCCTGCCTTAAAATCCGCGGCTATAAATGTACTGAGAGTTGTTACCGAATGATTGTTTTGCGCTGTTCAAATCTGTTGGAAATGCCTGCCTGAATGTCGCAGGGACAGTTTGTAATGGTCGTGTTTCTAGTTTTCGTTAGTGATGGGTCGTTCTTGAACGATTCATTTATTTTGAACGAATCTTTAATGTGACTTGGGAAGACCGAGTCATCTCGAGGAGTGTTTCGTTCAGTGGCGCATGCGCATTGCGAAAAGTTCTTACTGGAATTAGTTCACCTGTTTCGAATCTTTGGGTTTGAGTCGTTTTCATAACGTGATAACCTCGTAAGCCAAAAAAACGAACGACCTGAAAGACTCGATAGATGACCAATCAATTATCAATTCTCTTTCCAGCTTATGATCACGTCACGTTATGAACAAACGACCCAAAAAGACTTTTCAGATAAGAAGTGAGGTGAGCTAATCACAGACTGAAGACACAGGGAAATGTATTCATATTTTTTACATTTCTTACAGCATTACAGTATTGTTTTGTTTGTATCAACGTGTGAGTATGTAGTAGATGTGTTAACATAACATTTTATTTATACTTTTTTTTAATGAACGAGATGACTCGAATAAAGATGTGTTCATTATCCTGAACGAGACTCAAATGAACGTGTCTGTAAGATGATCTGAAATTCCCATCACGTTTCCGTCTGTCCCGTCGTTTGGGCTGCCTTGTTGAGCGTAGCACTATATTTTACACACTCTTCCATTCTATGACAGGCGGCTGCTCCTCTCCCAACATGAAGAAACTACTTCAACAGCTCACGGACACCAGCCTCCGCCAGCAACAACTTGTGGAGCACCTTGCCAATCGCCAGGCAGATCGTGAGCGGGAATTATTAGCTCTGCGAGTGGCGACGGCACAACACGCTGCGCTATTGGACCCTCAAGTTCAGGTCACCCAGCTTATGCCCAAAATGACTTCACATGACGATGTTAAGGCATATTTGCAAATATTCGAAAACATTTCTACCCGTGAGGGCTGGAGGTGCGGATGTGGGCACGGCTGTTAGCGTACCTACTTCATATTGACAAACGGCATCGCTACAGAGGGAAATCCTCGCCCGCATGGGGCTCTCAACGGTATGTGCTGCGCAACTCTTCCACGACTGGGATTACAAGCCCCGCCTCCCAGACCACGCCCAGGCCACAGAGCTCAAGAGACCCGGCTGTCATTGGCTCCTCAATGGGAATCCCATGGCCATGCAGGTAGCAGGGCGTGTCATCATTGATCGACTTCTCCGAGCCCTCCCTCCTCCTCATCGGCAAGTAGTGGGAATGCGGAACCCAACCACCATTCTAGAGCTGGTAGAGGCAGTGGAGCTGGCAGAGGAAGCCCAAGATTGGGAGGCTGGGGAGAGAGAGTGTTGCCTTTTCCCTGGAGGATGGTCCAGGAGTGACGGTGGCCAGAGGGCAATCCAAAGCATTACCATTACCTGTGTACACAGAGACACGCGCCAGGTGCTGGCCAGAAGGGTAACAATTCCAGCGGGCCTGGACACCTGGCCAGTGGATGTGGGGGTGCTCGGAAGAGACTGGCCCGGTCAGCCCAAGAGGGAGGCGCCGTTGTAGGAGGCCATCCAGAGCACTCCGACAACGCATTGCCCTGCTGGCCTCGGACAGCGGGAGACACGGTGGGATGTCTTGCAGGAAACTGCAGACACACTCCAGCCACATGAGGTCTAGCATTGTCTTGCATTACAAGGAACCCAAGGCCAACCCCACCGGCATATGGTCTCACAAGGGGTCTGAGGATCTCATCTCGGTACCTAATGGCAGTCAGGCATAGGAACTAAGAAGTGGTCTGTGGTCACCACCTGCAGAAGCACCCCTTTATTGGGGGTGTCTTGCTAATTGTCTGTAATTTCCACCTGTTTTCTATTCCATTTACACAACAGCATGAAAACATAGCATGCTTAATGAGGGGGCAGTTTGATTTCAAAGATGTGTGACTGACTTGGAGTTACATTGTGTTGTTTAAGTGTTCCCTTTATTGTTTTTGAGCAGTGTACATTGTGTACTGTTTATATATATATATAATGCAATATGTATGTACTATATATATGCATATAATGCAATAAACAATAAATATGATGTATACCGAAAATACATACTTTATATAATGCAATCTGCATGCACAATAATTAATAATATTCAAAGATAGTATATATAAATAGTAAAAGTATGAATATTGAAATGTATTAAGTTTATAGACATATCAATGGACATGCATGAAAAATCCGCGGTAGAAACACAAACAAAGTAAATTTTTATGTGTTTTTAACCTGTTCTTTCTTGTTAAAAGTTCGTGAAGTATTTACTGTTTACTCTAAAAATCAAAGGTAAACTCATAGAAACCAGCTTCTCTTACCGTGAGATTTTGCAGCATGTCTATAGTCCATAAATAAGAGGTTTATCGTACAGTACATGAATAGATAAATATAATCCATAGCTGTGGCAGCGAGAGCCAATGCAGGAGACTTTTCTTCTGGAAGTACACTGGAAACTTTCCTCCGGGACGCGGTTCATGAGGAACGCTGTGTTGGAGAAAGTTGCGCGGAACTGCAGAGCATTGCGAGCGGCTCTCAAACTCCAGACTGACCGACACCGAGACTTTCTGCAGAGTTCTGATGGACTGAAGTGGACTGGACTAAGATGGGACAACCCATCACTGAGAGCTCATGACGACAGCCCGAGCAGAAGGGAAAAAAAGAGAAGACCGCCTGAAGCTCCACACGTGGAAAAATGGCTCATAAATGGTTAAATGTGCTTTTAATCAGAGGCAATGCAATGGTTAAACGTACAGTCTAATGCACTGGAAAGTCTCTGTGGCGCTTTTGTTGGACACGTTCGCGCTTTAAAACACTAAAAACACACTCTTGGGAAAAGGGACAAATTAGAAAAAGTCATTTAAAGGGATAGTTCACCTAAAAGCCAAAGTTCTGTCATCATTTAAGCACCCTTAGTTTTCATAAAACAGTCATTAAAACAGTCCATATGACTTGTGCATTGTATTCCACGTCACAGATTTGGAATTTATTTGTTATTTTTATAGATTTTATCAAATAATTATTGTGTGTGGAATATAAATAGTTATATAATGCTTTGAAGCACAGAAAAAATTCTATTTTTTGTATTTTTATTTTAGATTTTCAGAAATATTTTTCCAAAAATATTTTTTTTTTACTGTATGACTTAATCCATACACACACACACACACATGCATACATTAATTACATAAAAATGTGTTGCAATTATTTAATATCTTTATAAATTAATATCAATTATATGAACAAAAATATAGACATGTAAATACATGCAAATATTTTTAAAATATATAGGCCTACTGTATGCTTGTGTATTAATTTATACATAATAAATATACACAGTACACACATATATTATGCAAACATTTATTTTATTTGCGATTAATCACGATTAATCATTTGACAGCACAAATATATATATACACATTAAATTACTTTAATGTGTCATCTTATCTTACTTATGGCGGGGGAGAAAAGCTGGTGTAATTAAATGTATATTTACAGTATGAATGTGGGAGCAGAAATATTTTAAAACCTATTTGAAGTGCAGCGCCTCCTGCTGGACGAGGACGCAGGTGCTCCATTGCTGCCAAATTTGCATGTCATTGAATTCTCAATTAAAGCTGCAGGGCAGGCTGTGATTAGTGACAGACCAAAACATCAGCATGAACGATAAACTCCTTCCAGGAGCCTAAAAGTCACAATCTTCAAGACCAAGGCCTAATGATGGTTACCATTAAACCAGTCAATTCTCAAGAACCATCCAGCAACTCTCTCACCCACTTGTTAGAGCTCAGCTGTTTCTCACTTATACAAGGTTTTTCTGATGACCAGCAGATCCCCAGAAGAGAGATGAAAACCCCTGATCTCAGACGCTATTGGCTGATAATAGACAATCCTCGCTAAAAGGCAGATGCTGGAGGTCTGGAGCATGATACAGGTGTGACTCAGATCTTGTTAAAGCACTGGAGTACAACAGCGAGACAGAATCTTCTTGCTCCAGCTGTACTGAGTCACATGCAACCTTTTATATTGCTTGTTTAGTCCAGCATAAACAGTCCGGAAAGCTTCATCGCTTGGTTTTATGTAAGTCATTCATTAAAGGAATACTTCGGCCAAAATGAAAATTTTATCATCATTTACTGACCTTCACGTCAGTCCCCAACGCATGCTATTTTCTCACTCGCATATTCATACCAAATCAGTAGCACTACAAATACTTTATGGTGTTCCTGATGGTACTTAATGTGTGTCTACAGCTTCAGCTCTCTGACTTTTCTCAAGTAAATGTCTCCCAGACTGAAGCAGCTCAGCTCTACTTGATTCCATTTTTTTAGCAAAATCAGTGCATCTCAAATGTGATCAAATCTTGTCTGATTTATCATTTTATGTCAGTATCTGCTCTACAATTATAAAGATCTTAATTATTTAAGGCTTTAAAGACTTACAGGCTTTAAGGATGAAGTAAAACACAAGAGAAGGGATTCTGCTTTAATTACTGCGAGCGGGGATCTCAGATGACCAAATAAAAATGCAAAAATATTGAGCGAACTCCACAAACACTCCCCTTCAGGACAGGTCTGTCATCGTTTGATTAAACACCTAGCCCCGCCCCAAACTCATATCATTGGTTGAGACAGAAGTTGACATGTGACCTTCTCAAATACCACAAACAATGCAAAAGACTTTTTTTTTAACCATACTTTGTTGTGTCAATAATCAGCGCATATTGTTTCCTCCATTATTCTGAAGTACATTTACGAGATTAGCAACAAATTGGCATTGATCAGAGAAAGATCACATATGAACATATAATGAGAGATGTCAGAATTCTGCATGCTGAGCTTTAATCAATCATTAATCAAAGGCAAATGTCAGTTAAAAGCCTTCTTTCACACATTTCACACAGTGGGTGATAAAATAAAAGCTCTTAACGCCACTGAGCCGAGCTTTATCTGTCAATAATTCACAACAGGCCTGAACAACAGAGCTCTGTTAAAGGGATATTTCAGCTGCTTTGCTGATGTAAAGTCTAAAAGCAACACAACTTTTCTGTTGTACTGCAAAGACAGATGAGTATAAATCTGACTGAACAGCGTCATGTTTGCTGTGATCTAACAGTGAATGTGTTTTATAGTCTTTGTGAACTAATGAAACCTTTTAATGGCCCAAGAGGGTCTTTATATTGTATTTTCCATCAGTATGACTGGTGCATGATGGGAGAATCTCAACACCAGTTTTCTCTCAGCTCTCCACCGTCTCTTGTGCATAAAACAGTGCTTGAGATGCTTTGTCCTCTCTGTTATTATCATTCATCCCCAGTTGTTTGTCTGCAGGTTCTGAAGCTCTCCAGCTGTGTATAATATAATTATGCAACAGACTTAATTTCATTTCAATCTTATTTTGAAAAGCTGTAATTATGAAACTGATTTGTGTCCATTATTCAGATTTGGCTTTAAAAAAACATGAATTTCTTAACGGTCAATTATTAAACTAGTAACTAACTGTTCCCCGGGTGCCGCAGCAATGGCTGAGTGCTCCGGGTGTGTGTTCACGCTGTGTGTGTGTGTGTGTGTGTGTGTGCACTTGGATGGGTTAAATGCAGAGCACAAATTCCTAGTATGGGAAACCATACCTGGCCACTTGTCCTGTCCTGTCCTGTCCTTTCCTTTCCAAATTACAGCACCATTAGTAAAACTATACTGTACAAATACATATATACAACACATTATGATCAAATATTATTTATTAACCCTGATTTTAGATTTGATGTGTTTGATTATAGATATAACTATAAACATGGATTAACTCAATAGATTTATGTTTATTTTTATATTATTTAATTATCAATAAATGTATAGTTCACTTTAATTATATAAAAATAATGTAATTAACTAACTAATTAATTAATTGATTAATTATAAATGCTAATTTTCAACCTATTTTGGTTTCATTTTAAGCAATTAATATAATATATGCCTTGTATGTATGTATGTATATGTACCCTGTTTCATGTATAAGTGCATGTAATATAGAGTGGGTAGGAAAAGTATTCAGACCCTCTTACATTTTTCACTCTTTGTTATATTGCAGCCATTTGCTAAAATCATTTATGTTATTTTCCCTCATTAATTTACACACAGCACCTCATATTGACAAAAAAAAACCTATTTTATTTTTGCTGATTTATTAAAAAAGAAAAACTGAAATATCACATGGTCCTAAGAGAATCATGAGGTCAAAGGAACTGCCTGAAGAGCTCAGAGACAGATTTGTGGCAAGGCACAGATCTGACCAAGGTTACAAAAACATTTTTGCTGCACTTAAGGTTCCTAAGAGCGACAGTTCCTCCATAATCCTTAAATGGAAGATGTTTGGGACGACCAGAACCCTTCCTAGAGCTGTCCGTCCGTCCAAACTGAGCTATTGGGGAGCAGAGCCCTGGTGAGAGAGATAAAGAAGAACCCAAAGATCACTCTGGCTGAGCTCCAGAGATGCAGTCAGGAGATGGAGAGAGTTGTAGAAAGTCAACCATCACTGCAGACCTCCACCAGTCGGGGCTTTATGGCAGAGTGACCCGACAGAAGCCTCTCCTCAGTGCAAGACACATGAAAGCCTGCATGGAGTTTGATAAAAAACACCTGAAGGACTCCAAGATGCTGAGAAATTAGACTCTCTGGTCTGATGAGACCAAGACAGAACTTTAATTCTAAGCTTTATGTGTGGAGAAAACCAGGCACTGCTCATCATCTGTCCAATACAGTCCCAACAGTGAAGCATGGTGGAGCAGCATCACGCTTTGGGGGTGTTTTTCAGCTGCAGGGACAGGACAACTGGTTGCAATCGAGGCCAAGTACAGGGATATCCTGGACCAAAACCTTCTCCAGAGTGCTCAGGACCTCAGACTGGGCTGAAGGTTTACCTT
>JAUCMT010000065.1:909942-929891 GCA_032357475.1 Enteromius thamalakanensis
TCTCTCTTCATAGGTGTAATGGTGTTTCTACTGTACAGACTGTATGTGGTATTGTCCTACACTGACCCTACACCTAACCCTACCCCTTACAGGAAACACACACACTTTTACATTCTCAAACACTGCATTCTGTGTGATTTATAAGCTTGTTTCCTCATGGAGACCTAACTAAATGTCCCCACGAGGTCAAAATTTACTAGTATTCCTATCTTTGTGGGGACAATTGGTCCCCATCAGGATATAAAAACCTGTACACACACAGACACTCTCTCCCTCACACACACACACACACACTCATTCTCTCTCCCTCACACACACAAACAGACACTCTCTCCCTCTCACACACACACACACACACACACACACACACAGACACTCTCTCCCTCTCACACACACACACACACTCTGCACGTGGCGGGAAACACATTCCTTCCATTCCAGAGAGAAGAATGCGCTGGGAGATCTGGAGCATTAACTGGAAGAAGAGAAGATGAAGATTTTAACAGCCCTTTTCCCAGTTACCTCACTGAGTCTGAGCCAGTGGAGAAAAAAACACGATTATGTCATGATTTATGAATTTCCACTCCAGCGCTGCGGCTCACAGACACCAGAGCCAGAGAAATACATTCAATAATTCCAGCCGGGATCTGAAGACTGGAATGTTGATCATGTGACAGGAAGCGGCTGAGAGACACGCAGGTGCCTCCTGATAGAGAGCGAAGCTAACACCAACTAAACACAGACGCCACGTCCAGATTATTTCACTACAAACACAGTTATATTTTAAATTCTAATAATAATTCTGATAACTGTAAATCATTTGTGTGATGAGCATCATTACTCCAGTCGTCAGTGTCACATGACCAGTGATGGTAATACTGGCATAATAAATAAACAGTGTTATTTTTTTCAATAACGAGTAATCAAAGGAAAATCTGTTTCCCCGTTACAACGCCGTTATCATTACTGACAATAAAATGTGGCGTTAAAATGTGGTGTAATTTATTTTCAGTCCATCTCAATGGATGCGCAGCGTAGCTGTATTTAACACACCATAAACTCATAAACACACACAGAGTCTTTCATACTGTAACATGCAGAATTAACAATAGTTTTTATTGTATTTTCCTTCATTTGGGATTCTTCAGCTTTTAAGAACGGCTGGTTTCTCCTGTAGTGGGCGGAGCTACTGCGCTAATGAAATCTTATTGGCTGGCGCTCGCCTATTATTGACCCAGTTTTGATTTTAGTAAAAGGCATACTCCGTGATGAATATTCATGAACCCAGCAGCACATAAACACTTAGTGCGTTTTATATTATTATTAGTAGTAGAATTCCTAGTAGTTTCGTTATCTTATAATTTCTTGCCCCGTTTTCTTTTTTTAATAGAAACAGTAAATGATAACCAACACCAGTTAGTTTCATTAATTTAACATTTAATATTGTCAGCATCCAATTTTATCATTTAATTTTTAATTATTTTTTCTTTTAAGTGTAAATGTGTAATCAGTTACTTTTATAATGATCTAACTGAGTTATTAACTAACCGTTACTATTTGTGAGAAGTAACTAGTAACTATAACTAATTACTTTGTTAAAGTAACAAGCCCAACACGGCCCGTGATCTTCAGAAATCAGTCTAATATGAGGATTTACTGCAATGTGGAAAACTGTCGGATAATTTGGTGTTTTTTCAGGATTCACGGATGTTCAGTAGAGAAGCCTCCAGAACAGAATCAAATAAAAGCTTCTTCAAAATGAGTTCATATCTTGCAGTTCGGGCTTTTTTCCCCTCATAATTATAAATATATAGATCACAATTCAGACCGTTATTATATTTTTTGTACGATTTTGTATCTTGCAATTCACATATCTTGCCGTTATTGGTTTACTCTCAATATTATACAGAATTATTATACTTTTTTTCATCAGAATTATACATTAATATCTCAATTTTAACTTTTTTTTTTAAAACACAATTTGGAATTTTTACAAAATTCGAATTCATATCTTGCAGTTTTGACTTTCTATCAGAATTATGAATTTATCTCACAGTTCAGACGCTTTCCCGCCAAATTATGAACGCAATTTCTCACAATTCAGTTTTACTTTAGTTTATTCTCAGAATTATGAATTTATACAGTGTATATATATTCATACATATATTCATACAGTGTGTGTGTATATATATATATATATATATATATATATATATATATATATATATATATATATATATATTTATTTATTTATTTATTTATTAACTTTTAGTACTTTTATCTTACAATTCTGGCTTGAAAAAATATTTGAAAACAATTTTTTTCTCTCACATTTGAACTTTTTTCTCACTTCTGAGAAATCCTGCAATTCTGTCGCTATTAACGTTTCTTTTTTGCCATCCTGTGCCTGAATCAAGCCTCTACAGAAAACAAAATACAGAAGACCAGCATTTATTAGAAACAGAAGTCTCCTGTGACATAATAAAGGCCTTCACTGTCACTTTCTGAATAGAATTATGCGACGCTGAACTCTAATGAGCGTTTCTCAGCTTCGAGTCTGAACAGTGAGACGGACGCTGTAATGTGCAAACCGTCTTTTTATTGACGCTCAGAGACCTGCTCACATTAAACAGCCGAAAAGCAGCCAATTATCAGCACACAAAGCATGGAGACGGGTCTGATGGCCGTGAAAGCTGTTATTAGTTCTGATGATTTCTGCTGAAAGGTCTAAACAAACGGCTCTTTATTTGGCCGCAGGACTCGCTGGGAGTCCGAGAGATGGATTTCTCCAACAAAACAATCAATAAACACATCACACATGTGCTGTTCGATAACAGACGCCCGAGCGGAGAGTTTCTGGAATATCCTGCGTCGAGAGACTCGGACATGTGCTGCCAATTACTGCCTCAGTGAAGCAGTCTGTTATTGAAGACGCATGATTCAAGCGTCGTGTTCAAGAGAAAACAAAACGCCGGGTTCAAGCAGAGAGAACTCCTGATGAACCTCCTGACACCTTTCATTTCCTCACACAGCAAAAAATTATAATAATTGCACTTCCAATAAACATACAACCCAATATTTTACATATTTTTTTTGTATTTAAAAGTCCTTAAATCAACACCGCATGAGGCCTGTTTCTTTAATCACTTCAAATACAGAACACTTAATACTTCATATAGATTATTAATGCAATCTATGCAGTGCTATTTATTTTAAGAATAGTTTTTCATAATCAATGCTGTTAACGAAATGTACAAAAAAATTAAACATTAGATTTAAGTGTAAAAAAATAATAATGAAATAATACAAATACTGCAATTATGTTTGAAATACTAAAATCGATATCTATCTACAGTATCTAGCAACCAACAAATAAAAAATAATATTTTACATAAAACAAACAATAAATATATATTTACTCTACGACACAGAATCATTTTCACGGTATAATAAGCAAAAAACATATATTTATAATTACTTTCCAGGTTTGCATGAATCACATCGACTTGGATTTTTTACTAATCTTTTTATATTATATCATTTTATTGAGTTACTTGGTTTTGGTTTCTCTGCGAGGGATTCATGTGTGACATTAAAACGAAATATCATGTCATTTTAGATTAGCTGTAAGTGTTCTGAAGGTGCGGACTGATCCGTGATGAGGAGAGCCGCTCTCTGAACACCGGCCAACCGGCAGCTAATCACTATCATATGTCAGCTGTTTGGACCCGCTCTCTTTCCGTAGAGGAGCCCCTGTGTGTGTGTGTGTGTGAGTTCCTAATGACTTTAGCAGACTCCAGAGCACCTCCACTCCCATTTTCCAGCCACAAATACAAACGTGACGCAAACAGACAGCCAGAAACCATTGAGAGAGAGACACAGCTACAGCACACAATTAGAGCTCTGTGACCGACTAATGCCTCACACACACACACACACACACACTGTGTTTTCTGTAGGGCTTTCATCAGTTCACAGGCTGTTTTCTGTGGACTTTCTTCGGTGACTCTGCATGATGCCCATAAATATTAAATCATACTTCAGGATTTCCTTCCAAACACAACAGACAGAGCAAATCCTTTCCATTCAGACTTCTGATGACCTCTACCAGAGAAAATCCACTCTTTATTCTATTTTCAGCCACTTTCAAATTCGCTGCTCAAAAAACCTGATAATTATCAGTGTTAAAAAAAACAACTATATTTTTGTGCAAACCATACATTTCATCTTTCAGGATTAAGATGTTCAAAAGAGCAGCATCCGTTTAATCCTTGCTCAATAATATGTTAATAATAATTGTAAAAATCATAATGCCATCCTCCCATCACTTCACACATCAAACACAGATCAGAGATCAGTGATTAGAGCGAGCTATGTGTGAGAAGTTAATTCAATCTGTTATTATCACTGACAGGATCCTGAGAAACACACTTCATCTTCACTCATCTCTCTCACAGCCACGTGTGCTGAACCTTCCAAAAATAATAAAACATATAGTTTATTAGATAATCAATCATTATTATTATTGTTAATATTAAATTATGAATATATAATAAAAAGTTTTAGAGTAATCAGACACAAGTGTTTCAGCGTACATCAGATGATCAGAAACCAAATATGTCTGGATTTATGGTTATTATTATTATGGTTAGCAAATAAACTTCTAGTAATTGATGTTATCTTCTAGTGCTTACAGTATCTCTGAGGGGTCACTTTCCATGCCTTTCCCAGAACTGAGCACATACATTTATATCACTGCTATACAGAAACGTCTTGTAATTTATGTAGTGTGACTTTAACAATCTAAAAATAAGTATTTTAGTTGCAGAAGCTGAAGACTGAATGTGTGTCAGATATGAAGAGAGGCGGCTCAGCACATGTGCTCTCAGACGGACGGCTCTGAATGAGTCTGGCTCCACACGCACTCGTTTTCCTTCAGGATCTTTTCCTCCGTCTGGATCGGCTCCATCCCTCGCTCTCGTGACGTCGCTACCTTTCCTCTCGCTACATTCTCTTCTTTCTGCAAATATTTTTCCACACCGCCGTCCAAACCATGAGGGCCTTTCTTTAGGCACTGATTTACATTTCCTGCACTTTTACTGGAATATTTCACTATATGATTTGGCTTTAGCGGCGGATGGGAAGCTGAAACCAGACTAGAGCACTGCGCGCACCACAAAAACATCTTTCAGATGCGTGTTATACAGATATGAACTGAATTTTTTAGACTCATGTGAGTCGAAGCCGTCTGAAAGTTTGCACAAGAACGGAAGCTGATGTCAGTGTGGTCCAGAGTGGGATGCGGTTGCCATGGAAACAGTGCGATGCTGGGTGGACGGGTGGAGGTGGAGGTGTAGCGGACAAAACTTAACAGCAACATCAGATGATCCTTAATTCTCTTTTTGCATTTATTAATATTTCATTCACTACTGTACATATTTACTACATTTGCCCTAAAGCTAATTTTTATCTAACCAGCTGTACTATTGCTGTATACATCATTTAATTTTATGATGGCTTTGAAAAAAACTGCACACCAATAAAGTGGTGAAGAAAGTGCAAAAATATTAAAAATAAAATAAAATAACAAAAAAAGTATTCATATCTGAATTTTGGAAAATTCAGCACATGATTAGTTCACAAATATACAATATTATCTGGAAAATAAGTCACTCCAGGACAAAACGGCATCGTTGAGAGTAGAAAAAAAATTAAGTTGCATTGACATATAACATGCATTTTATTATTTGATTCAGAAATAATGTAAAATACCAGTAATTAAAATGTTCAGTTCCTCTCACAGAAACACCAGTATTTAGAACAGAATTAGTATTATAAATATAAGTATAAAAATTTATGCTATTAAACCTAAACTAATTTATTTAAAGCAAGGTGTGTTAAATATGCTCTATTAATATTATATATTAGCACAAGATTATTAAAAAAATTTTATAGTTATATTCCAAAAAATATGTTTTTTCAAAACAAAGCATTTGCTTAAAGGGACAGTTCACCATAAATGTAAAATTGTCATCATTTGCTCACCGTCAAGTTTCTAACCTGTATGAATCTTCTCAGGTATAACTTTACAGGTATTTTGAAGAATGTTTATTACAAGCGACTGGTGGCACCCATTCAATTCCATTGTATTTTTTTAACCTATTGAAGTCAATGGCTGCCAGCAACCTTTTCCCAACAGCATTGTAACCAAACCAAAGGAGCTACGATCAACTTTAATATTTAAAGTTGAAAAATTAATATTCTTCAAAATATATTCTTTTACGCTCCACACAAGACAGCTTGAGGATAAGCAAATGATGACAGAATTTCCAGTTTTAGGCAGCCTGTCCCTTTAAGAGTCTCTGCAGAGGTGCACCACACATCATCTGTACACACAAACGTCCTGAGATCATTTCAATTACAAATCGCTCTCCGTCATCAGCGCTTATCTAAAGCAACAAAGAGACAAGAGGCAGAAGAGAGAGATTAGTGTTCGCTTTCCACCCGGGAAAAACAAGTCTGAGATGGGACGATGGTTTACTGTAATGACTGAACGCAAAGGGAAAAACAGCGGCCCGGGATAATGTGATCCTTTGAGAGCGGCTCTCGCTGCACAAACCAGCATTGATTGACCAGCCGCCCTCTGAGCTTTACATAAGAGCCCCACACACACAATTACACACACCCCTCAGAAACAGCACTGCGTCTGCCACAGGAAAACTAATTTTCGGATATTGCTGCAAATATATCTGTGCTGTGTGTGAGAGTGTGAGTGTGTGTATAAAGTTTACAGTCCACTGAGTGAAATCATGGGTTTCTAACCGGATGTTAAATGTATTTAATAAATAACTTAGATAAATTGATTTTACTTAATTACACACTTAAATTGTACTTTCAAAAAATATGCGTGCAAAAACTTCAAAAAGAAAAGCAAGCAAAAAGTAAATTTGACCTCTAGTGTTTTCAGTGTAGGCTTCGGCAGCGCTCCGCAGAGCTTAATGAAGGTGGAAATGTTTGGATCAAACACCTCAAACAAACACTAGAGGCTTTTCCAGAACGCTTGTGAAGAAATCAAGGAGACTCTTGACATTTGTGTTGCTTGTATGAATAGAGGCTGAAGCTGATTAGTGTCTGTCTATGGAGTCCTTGTGGAAATATAACAAGAGTGTCTTAATGGAGGAAAAGTGCTGCCACCTACAGGACACTAAGAGACGACACGAGGATACAGACGCTGAGAAAACACACAACAGATCACTACTGAACACCAGAGGATTTAAAACACTAGAGAAGGAGCACTTTATCATGCTTCTGCTTTACTGCTTCAATAATATTAAATTAAATAAAAATAAATATATTTAGAATAAAATTATTTAGTAATGTTTTCTTTTCATTTAAATAAATAAGCCAAATAATATGCATATTTAAATTAGAATAAAACCGAAATAAATTTTTTATTTTATTTTAAATAAATTCAATAATTATTAGAAAATAAATAATAGAACAAACTATTAAATAAAAAGAATAAAACAAAATGAAGCATGTTATTATATATTAAACCATTATTAATAAATACATATGCACATTTAGAAGTGTATTTAAATAAATAAAAAAGGTTATATATAATATAACCTAAAAACATAAAATACAGTACTGTTTTATTTTAAATAAAGTAGGAAATAAATAATAGAATTTATAAAATAAAAGTATAAATATTAAAAAAAGATGAATATTATAAAACAAATAAAATATTTATTAACAAAAATGTATTTAAAATAAAAAAAAAAGATTAAATAAATATTTATTACAAAAAATAAGCCACAATTATTATTATTTTTTACATCTTAAAACAACATCTTGCTACTAACTTTCAGATAATACTCTAAATATATAAAACGATGGGATGTCATGAACCTCAGTATCAAGCCAGTAAACGACTGCAGGAGAAGAGAGAGCGCCCTCTACCTGTCTGTAGGTGCAGATGATGATCTCCCGCAGGTGATAGTGCAGAGGAGTCATGGTCTCGCTGACCGAGTCTAAGGCCAGATCAACCTCCCGCTTCATCCGGTGACCGTCCGGCAGCAGACGGACCAGCTTCATCACCACCTTCAGGACAGACACAGAGTCAGCTTTACTTACAGCATCAGATCAGAAAACAGACAACCCTAACCCCAGACACGAGGGAACACAAACACAAATACAGCCAAAACAGCTGGGGAGTTTTAACAATACTATAGTAAAGTGTTTTATATATTATAGATATCACAGTATTTATTGCAATTTGTTAATGAATGCTAATATTGGGTGAAGTCATCTGTTATATAACCACAGCAACTACAGAATTACCACAACAAATTCATTCAGCTCATTTATTATAGTATGGTTCAAAACACTGTGGCATTTACTATATTAAATAGAATTTTTTATTTACATTTATATTTATATTACAAAAATAAAGGAATTCGACCTGATGCTTGAGCAGAAATTATTTTAATTAAATTTAAATTTAAAAACATTTAATGAAAATATATCATAACACGGTCATAAAATATGATATCCATTTATACAAGATTTAAATACTAATCTATATAATTATTTATATAATATATTTTACATAATTAAAATAGTTCATATTTAATGATTTAATTATAAATATTTATAATATTCATAAACCAAGTACAAAAAATGGAATGACGCCTGAATTGCTTAATTTTAAATAAGAGCAGAAATGATGAAATAATAATTATAAAAATATTAGAATAAATTATTATACTAAAAAAAGTTAATATTTAAATATAAGTTATATATATTTAATATTCATAAAATATTCATGATATTAAATAGCTATTTTATTTATTTGAACATATACACTTGTATAATAAAATAAAAAATAATAATAATTTAACATGATGCTTGAGATTAAAACATGAGCATAAATTAAAGACTAATAATAATAATAATAATAATAATACAATAAAATAATTATAACTTAGATAACAGAAACATGACTAAAGTATGAATTAAATATTGAATTATGACTTGTATTTATATTAAACATAATGAATGATAATAAATATTAGCAGGAGTTTGATCTGTCCTACATCTCCCAGCATCTACAGCCTGTGGAGGGTCACAGGAGACTAGTCTGAGTGTGTTTTTAGGGCAGAGGAGCCCTCGGGTCACAGTCGCCCTGAATCCATCCTGAGCTCATCATTGACTGCGTGAGAGTCTGAGCTCGATTTATCAGAGTAACACGTGTTTGAAACGACCCTCAGGAGCAGAAATCAGTGACAGAGAGAGAAAGATCACACGAGCGGGTCAGAACAGTCTGCATCGGGGCCAAACACATGCGTCAGTCACTGGATGTGGGTCAGAAACCAGACGCTTCTCTTATGTTTGCATGTCATCAGCGTTTCTGCATTCAACTTAATATGTTACTAATTACAGCAGTTCTTCACAAAGATAGCAGAAGAGAGCAATCAGAAAACCAGAGCCAAAATCTCAACCTTAATCTTCACTGATGAAACATGTAAACATTAATACTGAGACTCTAAATCTATTATTATTTACTGTAATGTACACGAGAAGTCAAACATCTTTAAACATCATTAATGTTTTTTAAAGAAGGGTCTTCTGCTCACAGAGCCTGCATTTATTTGATCCAAAACACAGTAAAAGCAGTAAAATTATGAAATATATTTACTATTTAAAATAACTGCTTTCCATTTGAATACATTTAAAATGTAATTTATTCCTGTACTTTCAAAGCTGAATTTTCAGCATCATTCCTCCTGTCTTCAGTGTCATCTAAATCTTTCTAACATGCTGATTTGCTGCTATTATTATAATTATTATATTAAAAATAATAGTTTTTGTTATTTATTCACCATAGAAAATGGTTATATTAAAATAGTAAAAATATTTCACGAGCAAATAAAATGCAGGCTTGGAGAACAGAAATAAAAAAACTAAAAAAAAAAGATGTCATCTGACAAATCATGAATTGAAAAAAAAAAAAAAAAGGTCATAATTAAAAGGTCATCACCTCAAACTCGCCCTTTGTGTATTTGGCGTCAGGAACGCTTACGATTTCATCCTCACAAGACTCTGGAAAACCCTGTCAAACAAAAACAGAAATATAGACAATTACTGCAAATAACACACAGGTGTGTGTGTACATACAGTGCTGCTAAACATTACTCACACACAAAATAAGTCTTTCTACAGTGTACGGCGTATATTTATTAAGTATATATTATATGTTTAGATATTTATTTAGTTTAGATATTTGAAAGGTGAGCATCAGGTGGTTCTGTAAAGCTGTTTGAATGCTACAGTCGATTCCAGGCAGAAATCTCGTGTGATTGTGACGTACGTTAAAGTGCCAGAGCGTGAGCGTCGCGATCACCATAGCCGTGGTCGTCCGGCCTTTACCGTTCGAGCAGTTAAAGATGAACGCAGAGAGAGAGTCTTCAGCGAGACAAGACTTCATGGCCTCCAGCAGCCTGTCCAAACCCTGCACACACACACACACACACACACACACTATCAGTGAAACCCAACAAAGCACACTGTGATAAATCACTTTCACACAAAAGACAGATCATGAAAGTGTCAGAATAACAGAACTCAAGTCTATTACAGCCATCGTTTAGCTGTACATGACAGCGCTGTCATATTTAACGACCATAATTCTATTCTTTATGACTTCGCTTCTCCTGGAGAACACAAAGAGAGAAATCTGGAGCTTTTTGGGGTTTCTTGTTATGTGCCACGAGAACCATTAAAGTCTAGGAGCATTGCTTTTTTCAACTACGTCTTATTCACTTTATCTGTTATTACACTGACTCTCTCCAGAAGCCTTTGTGAGCGTCATACAGACTGCTTGAAGATTAAGGAGCTTTTTTGGTCCATTTTAGACCTTGATAAACATGGTTTATAAATAATAAAATAATATTATTAATAATAATATTAATAAATAATTCATAAAATAAATAAATAATAATAATCAATATTCATTCAATAAAAATAATAATAATAATAATAATAACAGGAGAGTAAAAAAATACATTAAAATTTTAATAAAAACTTTATTAAATGCTTACTTTAAAAGATAAAATAAGGTAGTTAATTAATGACATTTTTGGATAAAAAATAAAATAGCTAACACTTTACAATAAGTTTCATTAGTTAACATTATTTAACTAAATTATCTAACTAATATTGAACAATACTTCTACAGCATTTAATAATCTTGGTTAAAGTTAATTTAGTTAATGTATTTACTATCGCATTATTAAAATCACAATTTGTGCTTGTTAGCATTCACTGATGAACTGATAATAAAGGCTTTTTTATTAACTATCCTTAACAAAGATGTTGTAATAAATGTGTTAATCATTCATGTTAGTTAACAAATAAAATGTGTTAGACAAATAAAAATAACAATGAAATTATTAATTTTAAATATTTTTGTCAAATCTACACTGCAGTGACTCTGACGAACACTAGAGGGAGCAGGAGGTCCTTTCTTTGTCTCGTCATTGCATATGAATGGAAAGATCTTTCAGGTCTGTTAAAGTGTGTTTCACCTCCTCAGTCGGAGCAGAGCATTCTGGGAAGGGTATCCGTGTGTACCGCAGCCCCTGGTGTGAACTCTTCTGCTGGTTAAAGATCTCCTGCACCGTCACACAGCTCTTGAACATCTTCATCTGTTTCTCCTGCTCCAAAGTCACTTCAAGCCATTTCTGACTTCCCACGAGCTCCTCTTTCAGAGCCGTTTCCAGCCTCTACAACACACACAGGTTTAGAGACGGAGGTAAAGCACTGCTTCACCGAGAGATGACGAATGCTGCACGAACGGACCTGGATGTCATGTGTCTGTGAGGAGAGCACACATATGTGCTGGTCCACACGCGTGGGCTCTCTGGGACAGAAGATCTGGCTGTTAGCCTCCAGAACCAGCCCATCCTGCAGATTTACCCACAATACACTGCTGTGCTTCCTCTTCTCATCCGTCAGATACGCCAGAACGGCTCCCGTCGCCTGAAACGGTAACACACGGTCACAAAGCCCTCAGAAGGGATCAGAGTCATCTGAAGGAGCTTTAGGGAGGTTTTACCTCAGACGTCGGCTGTGCCATCCCGTACACGGCCATCTTGGGCACTCGTCTGAAATTAGCCACTTTCATCTGTTTAACAGTGCTCAGGACGTCAGGCGCTAAATACTCATCCGCTACCTGAACATACAGAAATAATCCAGCTTGATTATTAGTTCAGTCACGGTCTCAGAAGAGCGTGTCATCTTAGGATCACATCTAATTATGTGTTTACAAATACACACACATGCAGCGTATATTGGGAATACTTTGTATATACTCGTGGATATTATATTATACATATGCTGTTCATATATTAAATATACTTATCAATCAAGATATTGCTGTCAAATCCATTCTCCTCAGTATAACAAAAACACATCAAACTTAAATATATAAACTAATATACAAATATATACATTAAATAAGCATGTTTTTGCATAAATATACACATACATTATGTAAACAAACTTTTATTTTGGATGCATTCAATCATTTGACAGCACTATTATTATTATTATTATTATTATTTAAACTAAAGTAATCTAAAGGAAACGGACCCAAGTTAAAGCTGTAGGAACAATTGCAAACCTCCAAAAATAAATAAAATAAAAATATTGAATGTTTGAGGTGGCAAACAACGTTTGTTGAAAGTGAAGCCCCTGCAGAAAATAGTTTTTTACAATAACTAGATGGCTATTTGGTATTAATAAATAATAAAATAAATCTAAAAACGAATGTTGCATTGAAAAGTATTTCACATGAATCAATACAATTTTCCAAAACAGTCCGAGAGGAGCTGAAACACTCACTCAGAGTTTGTTTGTTTTTACGTTTCAAGGTCTGCACCGAAGGCGGTTTGTGAAAAACGTCCTCGGTTCAGTCAGTTCAGCTCTAAAGAAAGTGTTCAAGGCCTCTGCTTGGAAAGAAAGCTTTGAGACGTTTCTCACCAGAACTCGAGCTCCTTTGGTGAGCAGGTCAGCTGGTGCTCTGAGCTCTGATTGGTCCATGCAGGAGAGGAGGCGGTACATCCAGGCGTGAGAGCACAGCCATTTGCTGAAAGTACAGGCGAACGCCAGCGGATACTAGAACAGAGAGCAACTACGTCATAAATACGACCGGTGAATATACAGTACAAGACGGGCCTGAACACACACTGCACCTGTTCATGCAGGTAAGAGTTAAAGATGATCAGGTAGAAATACCGCTCTAGACTCTGTAGAGTTCGATGGAGGAAGTAATCTTTAGTGCTGCTTCCCTGAAAACAACAGAAAATGCATTTATAAACAGTGTGTCCAGCTGCTTCTACACACAAGAGATCTCTGAAAGAACAAGACAGAACAAGCAGAGCACAGAAGAATCAGAATCATGACGAGAGACGGACAGAAGCAGCTCAGGGATGCAGAAAGAGACTTACACAGAGTCATTAAGAGCTTTAAACACTGCTAGCGTTCAGAATCAGGGCTCGTATGAGGAGAAATACTCAAAACATCCTCGTCACCCTCCCTTGATTTTAAAGGGGTGTTTATATGCACTACTGGTCAGAAACAGCATGAGTTGTAATGCTTCTGCTCAGCGAAGCTGGTATTAGATTAAGCCTTAGTTCTTTTAGGACGTTTAAGTACAAAAAAGCATTACCTGGAAGCATTTTAAGACCAAACAATGGCAGTAATGTATTTTAAGGTGCAAGCTTTTTCCAGTTTAGACAGCTCTTATATTTTAATCTAGGACTAGTCTTAAACCCTGTTTAGGGAAACTGCCCCTATATGAGTTTTTCCAATATTTTTCAAAATCAAAATAGCTGTTTTCTATGTGAATATATAATAAAAACTGTATGTATTTATGTGATCAAAGCTGAATTTTCAGCATCACGACTCCAGTCAGTGTCACATGATATCATTCCAAAATAATAAATAAATAAATAAATACAGTAGTGCAAAAAGCAGCAAAACCTGCCTTTTTAAGTCTGGAGACATGCACTTCGAGCGATATCATACACAGCTTCTCACCTGGATCTGATAGTCTTCTCCGATTCCCTCCAGCTTTTGTTTGTTCTCATAAATGGCCTCTCGGATGTCGTGCATCTCAGAACACAGATCGATGGCTCGGTCCACCTAAACACAGCAGGACACGGTCAGCAGCTCATCCAGGACCTCTCCGTCCTGAACACATGCAAATACAAACCTCTTCCATGACCTCTTGACCTTTAGGCAGCTTACTGATGAGAGCCTGAATAACCTGGAACTGCATCTTGGGTTTGTCTGTCGCGTTCACTTCAGCTCTATAAACATGTGACAACATGAGCTTCTGCTAAACGCACATAATCTACACAAACACACGTCTTCATCTTCAGCATGCAAAACAATGTTAATAACTAAAGCGTATTTGTTTAGTGATAAATTATTACTTTTATTCATCAATGATTCATTGTTTAAAAGTGGCGGTAGAGACATTGAAAATGTTACATTTTTCTATTTTAAATGAATGCTGTAACTTCCTATTCATCTGTAAATCCTGAAAAATAAAATGCATCACAGCTTCCACAAAAATAATGTGCAGCACGACTGTTTTAACCCTGATAATAACCAGAAATGTGTGTTTTGTTTTATTCTGATTTCTGAAGAATCATGCGTCACTGAAGACTGGAGGAATGATGCTGAACATCACAGATATATATTACACTTTAACAGACATTCACAGAGAAACCTGCTGTTTCAAACGCCAATATTATCTCACAATTTTACTGTATTTTTGATCAAATAAAGACAGCCTTGATGAGCTTTGACTAGTCGTTTGACTAGTAATGAGTCTGTGATCATGTGATGTTTTGGGTCTTACGGTGGCGTCGGCTCCTGTCCGTCTCGAGTCAGGTGCATCATCACCAGAGATCCCAGGATCATACCCAGATTGGTTCGGCCCACACCGACCTGACAGCTGAAGAGCAGAGCTGGAAGAGGACGGGCTGCGTCTCGACTCAGGGACAGAGACGGATTCTCCTGACGGAAGCATTACCAGAGAGCCACTTACAGCTACATCTACCACAGGAAACAGTAACTAACTAATCTAACTATCCATCCATCATTAACTAAATATAACTCACTAATGATACATATCTATCCATCTACAGTATCTATCACTAAAAGATAAATAACCATCACTAACTATCCATCCATCATTATCTAGAACTCCACCTATCTAGTGGTCAAGCTTTTAGTGTGTTATTAAGGACAGCTGAGAAACCTTTTGTTTTTTCAGATATGAAATATTGATAGTTTAACTTGATGTACTAAAATAAAAAACTACAGAGACAAATTTGAAAAAAAAATTATAAAAAATATCAATGATAATAAAATAACCCTAACTCTATATATATAACCCTAACCCTATATATATGCAAGTAAAAAAATGATATAAAGATATATCAAATTCAATATATGAAAAAATATATTCGTATATTAAATTTTTTTTTTTTTGAAAATATCAAATAATTGAATTTGTTTACTTGCATGTGTCCATAAACCACCTTCAGATAATTGTGAATGTTTTGTTGAAATGTTAGTCTACAGGTTTTGGCTGACAAGAAAAGCCTGGGAATCTTTAATAAAGCTTATGGTTTTATTTCAAACAAAACCTCAAATGTGTTTGATTAAGAATAAAAATTCTAACGAGTGCCAAACGCAAATATTCTTGAATTTTGCTCTTTATTTGCTTTATGTATATCTATACGGTCTATTCCTGAGCACTGGAGATGCTATAGATATAAATGAATGAAGTGATTAAACCAGATCCGCTCTGTTCTGTGGATCTGCTCGTGTTGGCAGCCCTGGAGAACAAAAAGCCTTGGAGCAAGACAGGAAGTGGCCTCTTTCTTTTATGAAGCTGCTTCCTGTGTATCCTTCTATTGGCAGGGCTAAAATAACAGCTCGAGTCCTGCGGTTTGTCAGGACGCTTTAAATAGCGATCAGATGGAGTTTAGATGAATGATTCCTCGCCCACGCACTGCCGACTAATGCAGCGAAACGCCTTGTTTTAAAGCATTCTGGGAACATGCGGGAGCATGTCATATCACACAGAATACGAAGCAGACTCATTTCTGCGCAGTCAGCCTGTGGTTTACTGCAAACGTTTCTGCTTTCTAATCTTCAATTTAACAAATCTGTGGCTTCTGTCCTCTTAAACCAGAGAAACAGGAAACACAAGATACATGAAGGAAGTCTCCATCATCAGCCGCACGCATGTCACATGACTGATGCCGACACAAACTGAACTCTGAATACAGCTCACAATTACCACGGTAAAACTAGACTGACAGATCTATAAATCAATCAATCAATCAATCAATAAAAATAGTAATAATAATTGAATAAATCATTCAAATAAGAATAATTATTATTATTCTTATTATAATATAATCAATGCATAATACATTTGCTTTTAAACTGTTATATTATTATTATTATTATTATTAATAATGAATACTACAATTAATACATTTATAGTAATAATAATAATAGTTATTATTATTATTATTATTATTATTATTATTATTACTACACACACACATATATACATATTATATATATATATTATATAATAATCTTATAATTAGAAAACCTTTAGCATTTTTGTATAATTATATTATTATTATAAAACACATGAATCTATGTATATTAACTTTTTTGTATATTATATTATTGTATGTTAAATGTTTTTTTTTTTAATAGTTTGTTTTTTATCATTCTTATTAAATATTAAAATTCACTCTTTTAATAATTATAAATCAAGTAAACATATATTATATAATATTCCATATTCCTATAGATATGTGTATATATACACACACACAATTCTACGATCAGAAAATATTATTTTTTATAATTATTATGGTTGATGTTGTTGTTAAGTGTTATAGTTTATATAAAAAATATTTCTAACAAAAACTTTTTTTTTTTTGCATTTTTATATTTTCTAGGCATCTAATAAATTATTTCTAACATTAACTACACTGCAAAAACAATACATGAGTATATTTTACAAGAAAATATCTTTCTACTTCAATATTTCATGTTTGATTCAATGTGTTACTTTGTATTTATTTGAGAAATCTTTTAACAATTTAAGTTAAAATACTTTTGACACGCCACAAGAAACATTTCTATAAATGCTGTCTGATTTAAAAACATCAGAGAAACAAAACAATGATGTTTGTCAGGGTTTGGATGCTGACTGAGAGCGTCTGATGATCTACAGACTCCAGATTATTCCATTAACTCATTTCCTTCTATCTAAACAGGTTATATATTACAGCCGTGATGCATCTGACGTGTTTAGATTCCAAACATCTTCAGAGGCTTTAATCACAGACTGCATCACGAGAAAACTATTCTGCCGATGGTTTTATGGCTCTCACATGACATCAGCTGACCGATGCATTGATTTAGACCAGCAGAGAGGTCACCCAGACTGGGTTATGGAGTTCATGCTGCTGTTTTCAGGAGGACGTCTTACCCGGAGAACGCTCACGAAGGCGTCGAACTGGTCCTCGAGGGGCGCTCCCTCAGTCGGCAGCGGCAGGCGATAATACCTGCACAAACACATTTTCCCACCACACACAAAACATTACAAGCACAATATTACCGTCTTGTTTACAGAACTGTTGTATAAAAGCACATTGATGTTGAAAATAATAATAATAATAGTAATGAAATGAAACGGAGAGGAGAGGAGGAAGTTTTGGATCACTGGTTGGGAAACACTGATGCAGCCCACATGTAATAATGAAGGAGATAGTGTACCTGTATGAAGGTGTGGTGAAGCGTGGCCGTTTATACACCTCCTCAGTGACGTGAATATCTTCCTCACAGCTGATGGAGATCTTCTGAGGTTCTCCTTTGAAATGCTCGATGTCGTTGTAGACGTAGAACGCGTTGTCATTGAGTTTGGCAAAGTCATGAAGCTGAAAACACAAATAACTTCAGAATATAAATAATGTATATGTTGTAATACCTATTCTTTGATTTTGTTAATATTTCCTTAGTATCATAGTTTTTAACCATTTCATAATTAATAATAAAAACATTATAATTTATAACATTTATTCTAAATATTCATCTATTTATACATTCATCTAAACACATTTAAATTTAAAATTAGTATTTCTTTTTTTTTATTAAAGTATGATTCACTGCTTAAATAATCATCATTATAATTATTTAAATAATTAAAATAATAAATCAATAAAGGTATACCTTACACTGAAGTATTATTATAATTATTATTATTATTATTAATATTCATAAAATAAAATAAAACATTATTACTAATAACTTTATTATATATTATACAAGTAATAATTTTTCCCCTGATCTCAGAACAGTTACTTTGTATCATATCATAATAAATAATTCAGTTCAAATAAATAAAGTGAGTGTCATTAACTTTGTTTTCTCTGTTCTGTTGATCGGATGCTGCATATATTCATCTTCTGACCTCTTTTCTGATGGTGAGCTCCAGGTTCTCCGAGCAGACGTCGCGTCCGAGATCATGCAGGTTCTCGTGAAGGTTCTCCTTCCTCCGGGGCGTGTAGGGAAGAAAGTCAGCCTCCGAACGCAGGAAAACAACGGGCTCCTCGCGCAAACAGAAGAAAATCACCTCCTTTTGAGAGCAAACGCATGCAAATCAGGCCAAATAAAAGCCGTCTCGTAACAAATTAGTTATTTAAACTCATTTGCTCAACAGAGTCCCGTTCTAAGCATCCGTTTAATCAGCACCGCGGGAGTAAAACACATCTACTGAATCAACAACATCTTATCAGTAGCATTAAGTGCACGCTGCTTTCTCTGGAGCAGAGCCGCAGGAGATTTCCATGCACTGACCTGATGGCCTTGACCCTGCAGTCTCTGGAGGACCTGTTTGAAGCCACCCAGGCTGGGCTGGCCCATGCCGTAGAGCGGGAAGCTGCCTTTACTCTGGCGGAAGTTGGGTGCTCCATACGAGCCGCTGGTGCCGAGAACATCCGCTTTACTGAAAACATCCTGCACCATGAAGAGCGAGCCCTGAGAGAGAGGACCAGATCAGATCATCAGCCGTCTCTACACGGCCTTCAGACAGAACTAATGATGCTTTTCCTTCCAATAGATCTCTTGTTCTCTATTAAAATGCTTTGCAAAGAAAAGCATGTTTATGGAAGAAAGAAAAGAAAAAGTTAAAGCTCACACTTGTTTATTTTATTCACACACTGTGTTTTCTCTAAACCTAATTTCAAGCATTTATAACATTATTAGCAGAAATAATGTTCATGTTCAGGTGAAATCCTGCTCAGAGGTGGTTATGTCCTCGAATTACAATTATTCATTTCTATGGCAACATGTTTTGATTTGCTGTTTGACGAGTAAGATCACTAAATTAACTCACCTCTACATTTATGCATTTGGCAGATGCTTTTATCCAAAGCAATTTCCATCGCATTAGACCTTATTTTTCTTCAGGAATCAAATCCATGCAGCAAATAAAATAACATGCCCAAGCTTTAACTGTTGGATTTGCTGTTATTTTGGGTCTTTTATTATTAATTATTAATTATTATTTATTTTTATTTCCTTTGCCTAAATCTAAATTTAAACACAGCTTTCGTTATACTGCTTTTCATTTATCCAATTTAGAAAAAAGAAAAAAGTAAAATGTTTACATATATTAAAGTCTTATTTTTTATTAAATTTTTTTATTAGCTTTGAGAATTTTTTTTTTATTATTAAACCTAAACAGTAAAAACAAAAGCTTTTATTGTCAAAATAGCATATCAAATTTATTACTGATTTGTTATTTAATTGTTTATATATATATTCTAAAAATAAAA
>JAUCMT010000065.1:946616-964955 GCA_032357475.1 Enteromius thamalakanensis
TTTATAATTATATATATTTAAAAAAATAGATTCATAAATATTTTATTGCAAATACATATAATTTTGTATATGATATTGTAGGCTGTATGTTTTTTAACTTTATATAAAACATATTATACTATAATTAGCCTATAGATCAATAAATATTCATATAATATTTACAATAATTCATGTAAATGTTTACTACTCGACTAATACCTATTTAATGTTATAAAATTAACTCTATGCAAAAAAAAACTCAAATCATAAGGTTCTAAAAGTAATTATGAAGCAACATAGAATGAATAAATTACACACACACACACATCATACAATATTATACTTCCATATGACTCAGATGTGTACCCCGCAACGGGACGCGCAAAGACTATTTGTTTTGCATCTTTCCATGTATAAATGTTATGTTAAATGCATTCGACGAGGGTCGAGAAAATACACATAGCATCCGACGCTCGAGCTCAAAGCGCCGAAGCAGTCTTCAAAGGCGGAGAGCGACTCCGGTGACGTCACGCGGGCGCAAGGTGTTTTAATTGTTCATTGTAAAATATGCGCCTCATTAGCACACGAATAGATGATGAGCTGTCATGGCATGTCAATTTCCCTTTAATGTCCTCTGCTACTTGTTAAATATGCAGAGGGCCGCGGGGAGGGGGGTATATAAGCTCTGGCGGACCCTCGACCTGTCATTCTGACCTCGGTCCAGCATGAACGCGCTCGGAGCCTTGCGCCTGGCCTGCTGCCAGCTTCTGCTGCTCGGAGTACTTGGAAAGCGTATCTATCATGGCACGAGGATTACCGAGAGAAGCCACCGGCATCATCTTCCCACGTACATGATGCACCTCTACAGGCATTACAAGCTGAACCTCACGCGCTCCCCGGAACACCTGGAGCACGAGCACGCGGACACCATCAAGAGCATCCTCTCCAAGCGTAAGCATTTTTTAATATATATCTTAGATGCTGCTTAGATGCTTTTTTTGTAGTTTGGCGGAAGTTTGGAGACGCGTCGCGCGCACAGCTCTTTTCTGGCTCCTGGCTGTCAGACACCTTCAATCCACATCGCGCAGGACTAATGCTAAGCTGATGTGGATTAGACCCTCGCCAGACATCCTTACACAAACCCAAATCCACATCAGCCCCTCGGCTCTTTTTCACACGTCGCCTGATTAGATTAGGAGCGCGGGCACGGGGCGTTTAACGGAGGTCTGGAGGTGTTAAGCGATGGGTTTCGATCCGGTGTTTGTTCTGAAGGGATTTGGCTCGCGCTGCTTTGCCTCTCCGTTAAGATAAAGCTAATATCTGATCGATACTACACGACTTTTCATCAGAAGAAATGAGACTAGTTTAATTGATGCGGTACGCACCTTTGACTAATTGATTGTGGTTCTTAATATTTGATGTTTAAACCTAAACTAATTTGCATGAAGATTTATTTTACTAGTAGGGGGAAAAGTTTGATCATAGATCACATTATGTATCCATAGTCATGCTTTATGCTTAGTAGAGTGCTTCTTTAAAATGAGATCTGCAAGTGAATATATATATATATATATATATATATATATATATATATATTTTTTTTTTTTTTTTGTTAAACATTGTATTTTAATATAAATACATTGGTTTATTGATAATAATAATAAGGCTGTAGTTGCAATTATTATTAATGTCAATTTAGAAACATTTAATTATTATAACTGCTACAATACAAATGTAAATTCATGATAATTATTTAATTATTCATATTTAAATATAATATCATTTTTAAATAATATAATAATAATTAATTAAATCTAATTATTGGTATCATTTGATTATTATTATTATTATTATTTAAAATATTGGTTATTTATATTATTGTTTTTGTTGCAGAGAAGTGATTACGTACAATAAATTAGAATAAATAAAATAATAATTAGACAGAACAATAAAAATAATATTTGAAATCATATTATATTTATTATATTATTATATTTAATATATTATTTATATTTTTACTGTTGCAATGAATGTTAAAATATATAGTATAAATTGTAATTATTTGCAATACTTATTTTTATTATTGTGGTTGCAGCTGAATAATTATTTACACTAAACTAAAATTATTTAAATTAAACTGAATAATCTGACTGCAACAATATAAATATTTTTTATATCATTTACCACACTGCTTCCAGAAATGGTTTGAGTGTTAAGAAAAACGATCTAATGATTGCTTGTTCATCATCTGTCCAGAGCAGGCTGATGTTGAATGGCAGAGCTCTTAAGCACAGTGAGGGCCGCTTATTAGATAAACCAAAGCAATTAGCAATTTGAATGTAAATGTACAGCCAATACACTCCAGCGGACAAGAGCCTCATCCGTGAGGATCAAAGAGTGTGTGTTCAGCTGCACAAATCACCTCATTACTGCTGGGTTTGTGTACATGACCGTCAGCCCTTCATCCCTGAGAAAAATACATATCAAAAGAGCCAAGAGTCTTTAGATGGGTCGGTCTCACAGAATCTGACGAGAACTGGCCACATTTCACCCGAAAATCCAAAAGTTTTTCTTTTCACTTAAATATGTAATTATTACTTGAGTGACAAGAATGTGATCAAATATGAAAATAGTGTTATAATCACATATTTTTAAAATAATAATATCACATTAGACATTTAAAATATTGCTAAATATATTAATTCTGTATATTTCAATAAAAAAATATATAAGTGGTGGATGCATGATATAATATGCAAACTTTTAACAAAAAATTAAATTTTTTTAAATTAAGGAAATTTTATTATTATGTTTTTTTGTATATTTTTTTAATTTGTAAAATAAAAAGTCTAAACTTATTTTATAGTAATATAAGGAGCCAAAAATGGCATTAAATGAGGCATGGGCAACATTATTAAATAAATAAACAAATTAAATAAATAACTATATATATTTTTCCACCCATCTTTCCCAGTGGTTGATGGATGATATGCTTTTTCATAATAATATGTGGAGCCTAAAAATAATGTTATCAAATGTGGTAAAAAAAGAAAATAAATAATAAAGAAATTTATATTAAAATATTTTTCTTAACATTTTCAAATATTTCAAATATACTAAAACTTTATTAAGATTTTTTACATTTTTAAATACTTCAATATATATATATATATATATATATAGTTTATTTGCAAAGATATATAACTGCGTTTTTTTATTTTCAAAATTTTTTTATTGTTATCTTTTTTTGTGTGTTAGTAAGATATATGACATATCACTTGTACTATTTAAAATGGATTAAAATGACTTTTAGCAAGCCAGCAAGGATGCTAGTCATTGAAAGTAATCTAAATCTGACATCTAATCATGTTGGACATGCATTTCCCCGTCTCTTCCAGGTCTGACCAGTCAAGACACACACTACGTCACACACTTCGACCTCTCCTCGGTTCTGTCGGAGCGTCAGATTCAGGCGGCGGAGCTCAGGATCCGTATTCCTAAAGAAACGCAGCAAAGCAACATCACGGTGGAGGTCCGGCACGAGCAGGGCCAGTCCCTGGGTCAGCTCTCAGACTCTTCTCTGGTGAGCGTCTCTCATCACTGGAGGATCTACAACGCCACAGACCTGCTGCTGAGCTGGATGGGCCCCGAGCTCTCCGAGAGGGTCCGTCTAAAGAGCAGGAGGGCCCTCGGCCCCGGGAGAAGCGCTCCTGATGGGATCCGGCACAGGGCTATGCTGCTGGTCTTCTCTCACACAGTCTCTGGACAGAGCCAGCAAGAGCGGGCCAGTCTCCTGCACACGGCCGAGAAGTCTAAGTTCTTGTTTAACAGCGAAGGAAAGGAGGTGCGGAGAGAAAAGCCCAATAGGAGCAAGCGGGGCCGCAGGGGCCAGCCGGTGAGGAACCTGGAGCCGCTCCAGGGCCGGGTCGAGAAGAGCTCCATGTGCAGGAGGGTGGACATGCATGTGGACTTCAATCAGATTGGATGGGGCTCCTGGATCGTCTTTCCCAAAAAGTACAACGCGTTCCGCTGCGAGGGGAGCTGCCCAAACCCCCTGAGCGAAGACCTGCACCCTAACAACCACGCTTACATGCAGGTCAGACCACTGAGTTAATACTGAGCCATTCATTCATTCATTCTGTGACTTACAGCTTCTTAGGGTTGTTAGCATTTACTAAAAATAACCAAATTAAATTGGAGCTTCTCATTTTTATTATTTACAAAAAAATACTTGAAATTAATTGAAGATGCATTAATATATATATATTTGTATTATTATTTTTTTTATATTAAATAAATAATATAAATGAAACAAAATATTTAAACTTTTTAATATAAAAAAATAATAATACAAATTCACCAAGACAAGGCATTTACATTAATTGAAATAAAACAAATGTTAACTTAAATAAAATATTTTAAAACATTATTTAGCTAAAATAAACTAAAAATTAAAACAAAAAATATGTTTTTTAAAAAACGTAAATTGAAAAAAAAACATTTTGGTTAACCTGAATTACTAAAATAACTCAATCTTAAACTGAAATAAAATAACTCAAATTATAATAATAATTTATAAATACATAAAAAATAATAAAATAATTATTATTTATTTTTTATAAATAAATACAAAATTTATACTTCAAATAAAGAAAAAACATTTTATATTAGAAAAAATATAAAATTATCTAATAAAATAATTATATTCAATATTTTTATATTTAATTTAGTTAACAATAAGTAACTAAGATAACAAAAAATATCAAAACTATAAATCAATAAAAATATACATACGTATTACAAAAACTAAAACAAAACTTTTCTAAAATTTGAAAATAATCGATTACTAAATATAATGTAGAAACTTGCTGCATGATGAAAAGCTCTATGAGTTATCAGTATGTGAATACTAACGTGCTTCTGTTGTTCTGCTGCAGAGTTTGCTGAAGTACTATCATCCGAGCAGAGTCCCTGCGGCCTGCTGCGCTCCCACCAAGATGAGTCCTCTCAGCATGCTTTACTACGAGAACGGAGAGCCGATCCTCAGACACCACGAGGACATGGTGGTGGAGGAGTGTGGCTGTCTGTGACCAGCTTCATCATCATCATCATCATCATCATCAGAGAGAGACAGAGCTGCTCATGCATTAAGAGTTCAGACCCCTTCAGACTAACTGATCGTGCAGAAAAGATGGAAAATAAGAACAGGAGAAAAACATTATGATCAGTCCTTGCTGTTGAATGGATCTCAAGCACTATGTATTCACTATCACACCATGTGGTGGAGAAACTATGTAAATATTTATTGTAAATAACACATAAATAAAGCCTTGATATTTATGTAAATATAATATATGAATCTTTGTACAAATAATGGAGATCGGACAATATTATTTTTGCTAATAGAAATAAAAGTATTTGCCTGAAAGCTTTTAAACTGTTGTTTATTCAATCATTAATAAACATCTATCTATTTATTCTTGATGCATCATTAAAATATTGAATTACTAAACTAAATAAATGGATATTAATGTTAATTACATTTATTTTAAAATAAAACATGAGAATTGTATTTACAAATTTAATGTGATCTTACTGTTTATAGATTTTTATGTTTGTAATATAAAATTATAGCTTTATCAATCTATCTAGATATTCATTTGGTATTTTTGTATACAGTACTTTTAAACTAATTTAATTCAATTTTATTCATTTTAATTTAGCATTTTATTTATTTATTTATGCACTGGCTAAAAATAAACGATCACCATTTACAATAAATATAGTATATGCATTGGTTTAAAGAAAATATTTTCCATTTTTGTTTTAATTTCTGATTATTTCCTTTGGACAGATCCAAATCTGTAATATTTGTGTACACTTACAGTGTTATTTATTTCTAAAAAAAAGTACTTTAGAGACTTTTAAAAGCAGTTTTTATTGATTCATTTTTGAAAATTGTATGATTGTAAATGATAGTTTGATCTATAAGTAAATAGTGGTTCCATCTTTACACAAAATTATCATCATTAAAAAATAAATATGGGATCTATATACTATATAACGTTTATTTATTTATTTATTTATTTATTTATTTATTTATAGTTTAAGCAATGTGATTTTCTTAAATATTTACTGTAATTTATAAATAAAGAGATATATACTGTAGATAAATAAATAAATATGGGTTCTAAATACTGTGTAACTTTTTATATAATTATTTTATTCTATTTTATTCATTTAAACATTGGCTAATAATAAATTATCGCCATTTACAATAAATATTGCTTATGCATTTGTTTAAGGAAAATATTTGACACTTTTGTAAGGGTCTACATTGCTGATTATTAAAATAAAAAATAAATAAATGTATTAATAACAATAATTATTGTATCTCTCTCTCTCTGTGTCTATGCATGAAATAAACACATGATATTAATAATGTTATTTAGCTCTGAAAAAAAGTATTTCAGAGACTTTTAAAAACTCTTTGATTAATTAATTTACGTAATGTGCATGCTTGTATTATCAGATTTTATATCTCCTATAATAAATTAACAGTCAAATACAATCATTAGACAGAAGATGTTTTGAGTTTTTTCCTAAAAGTTTGATTGTTATTTTAAAATAAATCACAGCAGCATCGTTATTGGAAAGAAACCCAGATGAACTGTATTTGTGAATATAATGCAGGGAGCGAGAGCCAGAGAAGTGTGTGAAGTGACGACATACTTCAACATCCAGAGAGAGCCATTCAACAAACTCACCGTGATTTCTAGAATTCCCCGCTCTATGAGCTCAGCAGGGGTCAGCAGGGGTCACGGCTCAAACACAATCACCTTCCATTGTTCCTCAGTAAAGGTCTGTTCCAGCGGTGCTCCACAGGAACCAGAAGCCCAGCTCTTCTCTCAGAGCAGAAAAACCACCGCCGCACACAGGTATGTACATCTGTCTGACCTTCACACATAAGAAAAAACACATCTATACATCTACATAAAATATGTTTAAAAACCAGAAAATTATTCTATTAATATTAAACCTGCTAACTAGGTAAATACTGCTCAAAGTGATCATTGGTGTATGTTTTTACGTTTTTACGAGATACAAACACAAAACTATGGAGGGCCAAATTACTCAAAATTGATTAAATAAATAAATACTAAAATATATACATCAATAATTAAATACATAAATAAATGCAGAAATGTATATTTATTTATTTAGGTATTTATTTATTTGGAGAGAAGGGAAGTAAATGTTTCTAGTGTTTTTAATATTTGTTTTATTTATCTGTATTTATTTCTGCTAAATAAATAAATGAAAAATTAATTTACAAATAAACAAATTAATTAAAAATGAATGAAGAATATATTAATAAATTAATTAATAAATCACTTAAGTAAATGAATAAATGAAACATATTTATTTATTTATACATTTCTCCATTTATTTTTACTTAATTCTTACTTATTTATTTCTATTTATGCATGTATTTCATTATTTCTTTATGTATTTAATGATTTATTTATATACTTCAACATGTATTTAATTTGGCCCTCCATATAAAACAGGCATAAAAAGGTTAATAACTAAAACACGAATATGAAGATAGATGGCTTTTTCAGTTTATTAAAATTTATTTTTTTCTTAAAAGACGTTAAATTTTATTCATAACGAAAGAACTTCGTTTCGCTTTTATTTTGTGGATGTAGCCTAGAACCCGAGTAAAATAACTAATACTCTTAGAATGAATCATTCATTTTTCCGCTAACTTTTCCTCTTATTAAAAATATTCTTAGTACGCTACACCAATTTCCAAAACAAATTAACAAATGAAAAGCAAATGAAAAGTGAATGAAAAGCAAACTTTGTGATGCTCAAACCCCTCCGGTGCTGAAAAGTTTTTTTTTGTTTTTTTTTTTGCCGTAAAGCAAGTCGGGCATGAGTGTGTTTACGACAGTTGAGCGCCGAATGCGGCAGCGGCGTGGTCGGTCTCGCCTGACAGATCATAAACACACGTAAATACTCATAAAGTCATCAGTCCGGTGAATGGATACGGTGAGACCGCTTCGCATGTATGAATGTGAGGGTTTACAGCGATCTGCTTTATTGTACCGCTTCTAATGCGCTCTTGTTTACACTTTAACGCTTTTAGTTCGGCTCAATGAATGGCATGACGTCATTCATATCATAAACTGTTCGATAATACAGCAGTTCTTTCATATTAGTGATCTTTACGGGGCATAACGTAACATTACATAATATATGACAATGTTAGTTTGTATGTAATAATAATAATACTCGCGCTATTAATAACCGTGTGGGTTTCTATATTTGTGTGTTCAGCTGTTTGAGGCGTTACTGTCTGTCAGAAGCATATTCTCATAATACACACAGAAACCAAGATACACTAAATTACCATAAGGTAACTGAGTTAATATTTAAATGTAAGGTAAACTTAAACTGTGTTTTTACGACAAACGTATGTTAAAGATATAAGGTCACATGTTCTAGCATTCTGCTTAAAATTATTAAAATTAAAAGATTTTTTGGCCTATGACTATATATATATATATATATATATATATATATGTGTGTGTGTGTATTGATGTGACACTGAAGACTGAAGTAATGATGCTTTATGTCACAGGAATAAATTAAATTTTAAAATACATTCACAAAGAAAACACTAATTTTAAATTTAAATAATGTTTCACAATATTACAGTTTTTTTTCTGGATTTTTAATCTAATAAATGCAGCCTTGATGAGCAGAAGAAACATCTTTAAAAACCATTAAAATATCTTACTGACCCCCAAATGTTTGAACTGTAGTGTATATATGCACACAATGCAGTCATTATTTACTACAACAAAATATATATATTGGTTACTATATGCTATTAAGTAAATGTAATAAAAACAAAAGTAAATAATAAAATGAATAAATAAAAAAATAGTTGCAGTTATTATTTTTTACAAAATAATAATTGTTGATCCTTAATCAATAATATTATAATAAATAGTATTTACTAAATAATATGCAATATAATTAAATTGCTTAATAAATATTATAATAAGATTTATTATAGGGATTGTGCTTTATTTCTGTGTCCTTGTTACAGTGTAATTATAAATGTAAGTACTGAGTAATATTGATTGTTTAGGGTTGAATGTACTTAATTGTTGCATAATTAATATTAGTAAGTACATGTTACAAGGACACCTTCAAAAGAATTGTTACCATTATTAGTTTATCAATTTAATTATATTTATGTGCACACACACAGTTATTACTTTTATTTTATTATTTATGTAAGTTTAAAATTATACAGGCTGACATAAACTAATAATCATTTTAATGAGCAGAGATGGATGACTCAGGTTCATGATGTCACTGCATGTTTGTGCGCTCCGGCAGGAAGTGGCTGTCTATGGCTCACACCTCTGACTTCCTGTGCATGAGTAACAGACTCCACTGAACCCACGATCACTCCTCAGATCAAACGAGAGCCCAACAGGATGGCGCAGGCCGTGGCCAACGTCGCCCGGAGGATCAACGCCACCATGGAGGAGCAGAGAGACTCGCTGGGTACATACACTATAACAGCTCATATCACAGATGACCGGTGATCATCATCAGACATAACGGCCAATTTTAACAAATAAGCTGAATAAATAATATTTAATATGATGCATGGTTTGTTAGGATAGGACAATATTTGAAAATATGGAATCCGAGGGTGCAAAAAAATATCTAAATATAAAGTTGTCCAAATAACATTTTTATATTGCTGATTAAAAATGAAGTTCTGATATATTTACTGTACATATTTACAAAATTTCTTTATGGAACATGATCTATACTTAATATCCTCATGACTTTTGTCAAAATGATTCTTAATTCTTGTCTTAAATATATATACACGTGTGTGTGTGTATATGTATATATAAATATATATATATATATATATATATATATATATATATATACATGTTTATATATATATGGTGTGTGTATTTTCTTTTATTTAATAAAAAAATATTTTGGATTAATATATATATATATAAAATTGTATTATATAATTTTTATTAATTAATGAATTAGTTTATTTTTAAATCTTTTTCTTGATTTTTTTAATAGGTCCTCCAAACCCTCCAGAAAAAACTTTATTGTTCCTCAAATAGTTTATTTCATCATTTTTATTGTTATCACTTATTATTGATAGATGGTTTAGTTCAGCCTGTGCTCACTAGATGGTGATATTGTGCTGAGAAGCTCCTCTAAATCACATACTCTCTTGACTTTGACCATTTCCCAACTGGTCAAGTGTCTTTCCTTGTGTGACCCAGGACCACAAAACTAGTCTTAAGGTCAATTTATTGAACATGAGATTTATGCATCAAAGAAAGAAGGCTGAAAGCTGAAAAAGCTTTCCACTGATGTTATGATTTGTTAGGACAGGCTGAGATAGTCTGGAATCTGAGGGAACAAAAAAAATCTCAATATTTAGAAAATCACCTTTACATTTGTCCAATATATTTATGGTAGGACATTTAGTGGAACTTAATTAACAGCCTAATGATTTTTGGCATAAAAGAAAATGTTATCATTTTGACCAATATGAAGTATTGCTGGGACCTGTGCTACTTATGACTGAAGTCCATATTAGTCATTTAGCAATCAGCAGCATTGTGAAAACACACACACACACACACTCTCTGAAAGAGTGTATTCATTTGTGTGCGTCAGGCTGATAGTATTTGCTCTGATTTTCTGAGTGATTGAGCACAATGGGAGCTTGTTGAGGTGACACAATCTCTTAACTAGAGCGAGTGAATTCATCTCTGAGTCCCTCTGAATCAACGCTGCTTTCTGCCTCAGATCTGTCCGACTGCAGCCTCGTTAGTTTCCCCGACGGAGTCTTCAAGATGATCCGCAGCTGCACCGACAACATCCACAAAATCTCTCTGGCCAACAACCAGATCAAAGCCTTGAGCAACAAGTTCTTCCTCACGTTTACTCAGTTAAGAGGTGAGACGGTGCTCCGAGATACGAAGAGTGACCGATCAGTACCAGTTTAAAGAATCTCTTTTCCTCACTAAAGCTGCATTTATTTGTTTAAAACTACTGTGAAAATTCAGAAATATTATTAATATTTAAAACAGCGGTGTTCTATGTGAATCTCTGTTCAAATGTAATTTATATTTGTGATTAAATCTGTATTTTCAGCATCATTACTCCAGTCTTCAGAGTCACATGATCCTTCAAAAGTGGGGAGTTTAAGAAATTGATACTTTTATTTAACTAGGATTGATTAAATATATGATGATGAAGACATTTGTAATGTTACTAAGATTACTGTTTCAAATAACACAGATTTACTGTATTTTTGATCAAATAAATGCAGGCTTGGTAAACATAACAGACTACATAAAACATAGCTTACATGTTAAAGTATAAAACACTAAATATTTGATTTTATTGCAAAAGTATACGTCAAATCAAATATGTTATTAATATTTGTTTGGGAGTGACTGACGGGTGCCTCAGAATACAGTTGTAGCAGAGACACAGACTGTGATTTTCCTGCTCTTTATTTTAGAGGTGGATCTGCAGGGTAACGTCCTCACAGCGCTGCCGGAGGCGGTCGGCGACATGCAGCACTTGATCAGCATCGATCTCTCTAAAAACAAGCTGGGGGTTTTCCCTGAGCGCCTGACGGATGTGAGCAGCCTCCAGCACATCAGCGTGGAGGGGAACCAGATCACAGGTGACCAGATCCCTTATTCTGTTTACAGGATTTGCTGCTTGGCTTGGAATGACGTGACATTCATTCATCAGTCATGTATTTATTCATTTAGTTAAGTTTTGGTTATTTTTCTTTTTTTGTCTTTTTAAAGAGATTTCTATATTGTTTCAACAAATTCTTTATTTTTGTATTTCAGCTTCTATTTATTTCTGATAGTTGTTGTTTATTAATATTTAAGTTATTTATTTATTTATTCAAGGACTTTTTGGTATTTATACAAAAAAATATACATAATATATGGAAAATTTCTTTATAGTTAATTATTATATATTACAAAATATATATTTAATTATACAATTATTTATTTCATAATTTAGTACTTTAGATAACACTTTTTGTATTGTTTTATTTATTATTATTTGTATAAGCTTCCAAGGCCACATTTGTCATTTCTATTTAAATATCTTTATCTTTTTTATTTTTATTATATTTTATTTATTTTTATGCTTTTATATTATTTTTATTTTAGATTTATTTCTGTGAGTGAAAATTATTTGTAACAGTTTTTAATTTTCAGTTTAAATTAGCCATTGCATAAAAATAATTAAACATATCATTTTCTCTCTCTTTATATATATATATATTCTTTATATGCAGAATGTCTGCTTCCATTGTAATACATCTCCTGTTGTTGTAAAACGAGCATAAAGTGTTCAAGCAGTGATAAAGACTGTAACAAGGCAACAGGGTAATTACCTCTCATTAGGCCTGTCATTCATAGCGAGCCTGACGGACAGATCGCCTCTTCTTCCTGAAATCATACACTTCATCATACTATCTCATGTGAGGACAGGCGTACAGACACACGCATGCACCTGTGTGTTCATCACAACACAGCAGAACCTCTCGAGTACACATCAATTTGATAAATTAACTAGTTAAATGTGACTCAAAACCTATTCCAGGCCCAATTAACATTCTTTGCATTTGTGATATTATTCTAATTATCATTAAGCACATTTAAAGAATGTAAGCAAAGCAATGTAAGAAAATAATCAAATGTTTGCTGCTTTTAAATTGTTGATATTCTCATTCTTATTAGAGTTCAGGGTTATTGATTAACTAAAACTATAAAAGCCTTTAAATAAACATATTTGTTATTTGAAAGAACATTACTAAAAAAAAAAAAACATATTTTAAAATAGCTAGTTGCCATGGCAACATTTCTCTTTTTCATTCAGTTTATCATGACTGAACCAAAACTGAAATATAAAAATGTATGAAAACTATATTATTTAAAAACAAATTACAATGACAAAAAAAACATGCAAAAAAAACAACAGAAAATATAATAATAAAAACATTTAAATAATAATAAAAAACGCAGTATCATCTTTGTGATATTAAAATGGTGTTTGAGATTCTTGTAATACAATCTGCATAAGTCGAAGGCTGTAAAACAACTGTCATAATTTAAATTTAAATAATAAATAATTTTAGCATCACATTAATGAGTGATCGTGATGAAGCGGCTTGTAGACCGAACCAAAAGTTTCTTCTCAAACTAAGTGTGTATTGTTTTTCTGAAGATGAGAAACGTTCAGAAGCTCACTGTCAGAAATCTGAGGCAGAACTGATGGAAAGTTCAGGAAGTGAGTCTGTCACAGTGAATCATGATCTGCTGATGTCATTACTGTCAATTCAAACGCACGGGCTTCTGGGTCTATTAAAAAATGCATGTTTGCATTAATAATTGACTGAAGATGCTGCACAAGCTCACTGAAAAACTTCAGTCCACAAAAACAACAACTTCCCCTCAAACTAATCCGCTTCTGGTCAGAGATCAGCAATATTCAAGCTACGCTGAACATCCAATCACAGCCGAACAGAGGAATGATTTCAAATACACTCCGTATCGGGTTATATGATATTAATATTTTATCCAGAAGATATATTGAAAGCTTTTGAAAGACGTCTCTTATAGTCACAAAAGCTGCTTTTATTTGATCAAATATTTTATTATTTACCAAGCAGTTTTCTTTGTGATGTTCAGCTGTATTCTCAGTCACATGATCCTTCAGAAATCATTATTTCATTATCAACAGTTTTCATTTTAAACATGTTTCAAGATTTTCAGATGAATAGAAAGTTCAGAAGAACTGCATTTGTTTAAAATAGTACTATTATAAAGCCTTCTCTTCCCAGTGTATTTCTAATGCAGATCGTTATTTAGAGTTAGTACTGCACTTCATTCAGCTTTACGTTAGGCAGCAGATATAATTGAGGCAGGTACAAAACATCTCCAATTTCCATAACAGGGATTTCATACAAATAAAACCAAAACGCTAAACCATGGTTTCCATGACTACTTTTTTTTCTTGATTATCTGTTGGCTACAGAAGATGAAAGCGTCTCAGAGAATGAAATAACAATCTGCCATAAGTGCGGTCCATCTCAATACATCAGAATAACAGCAAGAAGCAGCGCATGCTGAACACACAAAGAGAAGTCACTGGCAGATCAGGCTTCCTTTCAGATTTCAGAAACGGAGTGGCTTGTTTTCTCTTCTCTAGTGTCACCAAACACAATTAAGAAATAATGACCTTTTTCCAGCGGACTTCCGGAACCGCCATTGGTCAGCCAAATGGATAGTCCCGCCCCCAAACGCATGTGATTGGTTGAGTTGGGCCACTCAAACTAACAGATCTGTCCTAAAAACTAAAGAGTTTCTAGTATAAAATATAAAAATATAAATTTAACAAGTTTAAAAAGTTATTAATGTAAACTCTTCCTTACAAAATCAACACAGATACTAATATTAGTACTTTTTAAATATTAATATACTTTATTGTAATATTAGGTGTTTTGGTTTTGTTGCAAAGGCCAAAAACTAGTTGAATGCCCCCCAAAAATTACACACTTGCTCTTTTAGAGTATAAGAATTCAAGTGCAAATTGAAATGAGTATGGATTTTTCCTACCTTGCTCCGTTATTTCATTACATCTGAATTATTAAACTGACAATAAGTCAGACTTACTGAAATAAACCTGCTTTATTTGATCAATCTGTTTTGATAGGTACAGTATTGTGGGCGTGTCTCTGAGCACTTTATTTATTAGGCCCCTCCCACTCCCACACTCTAAACCAATAGGAACACACGAGTGCTCATTATGCGCAGCTGTGCTGTGTTTAGTTGTAGTTTGTTGAAGCACACAGCCTCTTTCTGGCTTTAAGTGGGTGTTTTTGCTTATAAAACATTTTCTCCTGAGTGTTTTGGATTGCGGTTTATTGTAGAAATATCCTCCTTCTGATGATGTTAGCTGATTTATAATTCTATTGACATTTCGTGGGGTTTTTTTCCTACAGAAACTCTAAGATGACGGTTTTCTCCTGAATGTTTTGGTTCACGCGGTATTTTAGTGATTTTTCATCTTCTGAGATTAGTTTTAAAGTGAACGATTACCTGCAGATTTCTTGAAATATTTAATAGCTGCACCCTTCAGTAAAACAAGCATTATTTACAATTCTAATTTTGAGTAAAATATAAAGATTTGATAACATGCATAATACTTAAATCGTTTAATAGTCTTCGTGAGTGTTGATTTTAATATTTAGTAACACATGTGTGTTCATATTATCTTATTGACATTTAAACAAATGTTTTCAGCTCAAGTTAACAAAGATGAATAACTACTGTAACTGTGCTGCTTGTTAGTTTATTTAAGTTAAAAAGGGAACTAATGGAACCATAATCATTCTAAAAATAACTTGCATAAATGCATGGTTGCAAATTAAAGTTATAATATACAAAATACTAATATTAGTTAAGTAAACAAGTAAACATTTACATACATTACAAACATTATGTTTACATTATACACAATACAAAAATAAGTTAATGTAATAAATAACATTATTATGAAAACTCCTTAAATGTTTGTATGTAAATCAGCATATTAGAATGATTTCTCACACTTTAGACTGGTGGAAATTCAGCTTGCATCACAGAAATAAATTATATTTTATAGTATATTAAAATAGAAACCTTTTATTTTAAATGGTAAAATTATTTCACTTTATTCCTGTATTTTTGATCAAATAAATGCAGCATGATGAACATAAGAAACAAATTAAAATAAATATTACACATTTTCTCCTTGGTTATACAATTATTTTGCTAATATCTGTATTTTATATATTATAAAATTAGTTTTTTTAGTATTTAGTTCCCAGCATGCCTTGCATAGGACTCGATAAAGATGATAAATATTAAATTAAGTAATGTGTTTTCAGTGAAGGGAATAACCTAGTGTGATTTTTAGAGTAATGTTTTAGTACGCAAATGCTGTTTGCTAAATGCATTAAATCTAATACTATTACATTTCTCCAGGTTTTATAGGTTTCAATGAGAAAAAAAAATATATAAAGTGCATGGTTGACTTGAATCACGTGGATCTGATCTCTGCGTATGGCTTTGTGTTTGTGAAGTGTTTTTTACGATGCACTAAACATCTGTCTTCTTGATAATGAAAGAGGCTGTAAGAGAAGTCTGTGTCTGAATCTGCAGCATCTGTCTCCGTCTCTCAGAGCTGCCGATGGAGAAGCTGTCTCTGATGCCTGCTCTGAAGAGCGTAGATGCTCGGAGTAACCCGCTGGCGCCGGAGGCAGAGTCCTTCCCGCATGGCTTCACGCTCCTGACATGAGGAAACACATAGTAAAGAAGATGAGGAACGCGGCTTCCGTCTCTCTGAAGCTGCCGTTTCATTTCCATGCACTGGACCGCATGCTGTGCCTCTGAATTTTTCAATAAAGTATTTATTAAATCGTGCAAATAATGTTTGTTTTCATTCTACACATGAAGTGAGAGCATCAGCACTAAGGTGCGCGTGAGGGTAAATTACTCTTGAATTCTTAATAGAAATTCCAAGGGCTCTAGAAGTTTTGTAACAGCGTTAGGTTTTCGATGAATATTTAATGCTGGTTTCACGGCGTGTCAAAATTACCGTAATTACTGGCTCTGAACCGCTCGCCTCCTCACACTCAGGTTGTTTGTTTCTCTGGCAACGTCCACGTGCGGCTTTGTTATTTATGAGGGTTTCATTAATGTTAACTAGAATAATATGGAATAAGAGTATGAGCAATATTAAAGAACGCAGCAGGTGCATCGAGTTAATAAAATATCATATTTCAGAAATATGTGGCTACTTAAACACTTAAATTCTGAAATTCTACAATCATTTATTCACCTTAGTGTTGCTTCTGACCTGAGTGACTTACTTTCTTCAGTAGAACATAAAAGAAACGTTTCTACAACTGGTTTTGTCTATAAAGTCAAAGTCCAAATATTTTTATTATATGATTTTTATTATATATACATATATACAGTGGGTAATTAATGTACACACAGCACCCCACATTGACAGAAAAACACAGAATTGTTGACATTTTTGCAGATTTATTAAAAAAGAAAAAGTGAAATATCACATGGTCATAAGTATTCAGACCCTTTGCTCAGTATTTAGTTGAAGTACCCTTTTGATCGAATACAGCCATGAGAGTTTCTGATTCTTAACACAACAGAACAGCAATGAAAGCTTTCAATATAAAGAGTTCCTGAAGCTGGAGTGACAGATAGTAGCAGAATATTTTAATCTGCTCTCAAGTGATAATTCAGCCTCTTGAACCTGCTTGAAAACTACAAATCCTGAAGTCTCAAGCACAAAAACTTAAGAACTCATTATCTGTGATTATGCCTCCTGAGAGATGAGCCTCCAGCACTCCCGTCGGTCCACCTGAGACTCAGATGATACTCAGCTTCATTAAAATGTTTTCAGACTGTCAGAGTTAATACAGATGAGACTAACACACAAACTAATGCTGCTCCACAGTATACTAAACAGTATACAATACTGGACTATCTGTCGCATATTTATCTATCAAATATCTACATCTGAAAATTAAATATCTACCTGTCTATCGCATATCTATATATCTATTGCATATTTATCTATAGAATCTCTATATATTAAAATTGCATATCTATCTATATTAATCTACCTTTATGGTATATCTATCTCGCATATCTATCTGTTTTTTTATATCTATCTATCATTTATCAATCACATATCTATCTACCTATCTATAATATATCTATTGCATGTCTATCTCATATCTATCTCATATCTATCTATCGCATATCTATCAATTGCATATCTATCTACCTATTAATAATATATCTATCTATCGTATACTAATCTACTAATCTATCTCATATGTACAGTGGGTACGGAAAGTATTCAGACCCCCTTACATTTTTCACTCTTTGTTATATTGCAGCCATTTGTTAAAATCATTTACGGTCTTTTTTTTTCTCAATGTACACACAGCACCCCATGTTGACAGAAAAACACAGAATTGTTGACATTTTTACAGATTTGTTAAAAAAGAAAAACTGAAATATCACATGGTCATAAGTATTCAGACCCTTTGCTCAGTGTTTAGTAGAAGCACCCTTTTGATCAAATACAGTCTTGAGTCTTTTTGGGAAAGATGCAACAAGTTTTTCACACCTGGATTTGGGGATCCTCTGCCATTCCTCCTTGCAGATC
>JAUCMT010000065.1:974950-994570 GCA_032357475.1 Enteromius thamalakanensis
TAGCGCTAATCAAAGAACCGGCTTTACTGATGAGATGCGCATAATATATCGTGCGGTATATACCGCCCAGCCCTACCTCACAGTTTAATTAATTCAATTTCTCCATGTTTAAAATATTTGCAATTAAGGCAGAAATGTGGCAGGACGTGTTAGTTATTGCAAATTATTTAAACAATGGAGTAAAAAAAAAGACCATTGTCATGTTTCCCATGACTAATATAAAAAGGGAATTGCAAGACTAGAATGAAAAAATGAACAAATGTTTAAATGAAAGAATAAATATTTTTAACATGCTTTACAGAAAACATCCACAAAAAAAAGTTTTGAATCATTTCAAATATAATCAATTTTAGCACAATCCCTTATTCTTTTATATATTTCAATATGTTCAGGTCAGAATAAGTAGTTTTTTCAATTTTACAGAAACATATCTTTATATGTTATATCATAACATACCGTTATGCCGAATAACTATAACATTATTTTACCCATATTTTTATATGTTATTTTAAACATTTAGGTAGACACTATACTTATATTTAATTTACTTTCCATGTATATAAAATCACTTTTGTAAATTGAATTTGATGCCAAAATTTTAAATCAAGTCTTTGACCCCTAAACACACTAAAATTACTTATGATGCAAAAGTCTTTTTATCTGAAAAACCAAAATGCATTGAGTTGATGCTTAAATTAAGAACAGATATTTGACAACTGAGTCCAACAAAATCAGTTAGAAGATCACTTTTCTGACCCCACGGGCAGATATTTGGTCTTGTTTTCAGCAAAAACACACTTCATCCTGAAGACTTTTGCGCTTTGAATCTGCAGTACATGATAAAAATACACTCTGAGCAAACATCTCTCTGTTCTCAGTTATAGATCTGGAAACTCTTTCAGCGATGGACGTGAACATCTTCTACAGCGAGAACATCAGCGTGAACCACACCACGCTCCTCAACGACAGCAGAAACCTCACGTTCTTACCGTTCTACCAGCACTCCCTCGCCGTGGCCTCCATCATTATCCTGGCCTACGTGCTCATCTTCTCGCTGTGCATGCTGGGAAACATCCTGGTGTGCTTCATCGTGCTAAAAAACAGGCAGATGCGAACCGTCACCAACATCTTCTTACTCAACCTGGCCATCAGCGACCTGCTGGTGGGCATCTTATGCCTTCCCATCACGCTGGTGGACAATCTGATCACAGGTAACGAGCTTCAGATGCACCTGGAGAGAGTTTATCTATTAGTGTTTGCATCTCCATGAGGACTCTCATGGCCAATAAGATGAGCCGTGGATGTCATGTGACTTTGTGTATTACAAACATGCATCTGCTTCATGATTATACTCTATGTGATATGCACTTTTCTAAAGCTCTGAATGCTCCACATGATCCAGACTTTGCTGTTAAATTAATTTTTTATCCAGTAAAAGCTCTTGAGTCTAATTAGTGCTTTACATCGTTCTGCGGCCAAATCTTTCTCAAGTAAACGTCAGAATAACTGAAGTTATACACTGAATAAATTAGTCAATATTTCCTAGACTGAAGAAGCTCGGCTGAACTCCATCCAAGAATCAGTGCGTCTCAGATCTGATCTTCTGAGGAGCTTTCCTTTCACTGTTCCTCAACGTGAATGATCTTCACAAGCCTTGTGTGCATATATATATATATATATATATGTATAAACTCATACAGTATACATTTGTACATGTACATGTATATATTCATAGTTATCTAATTAATCTAAATACATTAAAAATTTATACTGAATATTTTTTTTTAAATATATACATACACGTGTGTATTTATATAAACATAATGTGTGTGTGCATACATGTTTTAGTTTTCATGCATCTGTGTTTTTTATCATTAAAAGGCTTTTCCTAGTTTTCTCCTCAGACGCTGGTTAGTGGCTCTTTGTCGTGGTTCTCGGGAAACATCTTTAGCAGCGAATGCGAGCGCTGAAGAAAAGCCTAGCATTAGAAGCAGCAGCATTCGTGAGGCTGTTTCATAACCCACACTCTACTTTTGTGTTTCCATGCATTCATTTCTGTCAGAGTGAGGTAGAAGCAGCAGGAAAGCACCAGAAGGAATGAAATGAAGGGCTTTTAAAGCAGTTAGTGCTCGGCCTCCAGGAGTCAATAGAGTCTCTGCAGCCCCTCAGTAAATATAAACATCATTTACATCGCCGAGTGTTTGTTTGTGTGATGTCACACTGTTATTTACATACAGAGCGTTGTGTAAGACAGCCGTAAGTCTGCTGATTTATTGACTTGTTAAATACAGCTGTAACACCCACAGATCATTAAAACCTCATTCATTTACATCAACATGATATTTTGATACTTTCCTTTTTTTCCACAGTGTGCTGCTTCTTCAGGTGTTTTTCCCACAGTGCATCAAAACATGTCAACATGAAAAAAGCATGCACCTTCATATTAAACCATAAAGAGGTCATATGATGTTGAAAGTATTACAGGTGTGCATCTTAACACAGAACACTGAGACTGACATGTTTTAAGATCTGTCAGAGCAAGATATTTTCATCAGAGACCGCTTAAACATGCAGTTTAGTCTGGGACTAGCTTAAGCCTCGTCTGTGAAACTGGGGGATTATGTAATAACTGTATATTATAAGATATAACAATAAGGTCATCATTTCACGTTTTCCATCAATTATTATTGTTAGTCATCATTTTGACTTTTTAATCTTACGATTACAACATTTTGCCATAATGTTTGACCTTTTAGTTTAACAGCAAAAATGTGTTTTTATTCTTTTTATTGAATAATTGCAGTATTTTGAATTTTTTTTTAAAGTTTTAATTTCTACAATTTATCTTATAATTATACTTAGTATATCATAATTTCAAGGTATTCATAATTATTACTTTTTAATAATTATAATGAACATTTGCCAACATTTGGCAGAATTCTGGCTTGTGGCAATGTCCTCATGTCTACATTTGTTTTATAATTTATATAAGAATCATCTCATATTTTATCTTATTAATATCATATAATTTTAACATTTTTTCATAACTTCTACATCCCATCATTTTTACTTTTTAAAAACATTTAGATTTTTTTTTTTTATTGTCTTGATCATTTCATATTTTTATGTCATAATTTCTACTTTTTAATATTATAATTCTAACTTTTTATGTCATATTTTATTTTTTTCTCACATTTGTACTTTTTAAACCAAATGTTTTAAATACATTTTTAGAAGAAATGCAATACTGTGGATTTATATTTTTTGTTACTTTTTATTATGTCTTTTGATGCCATGTGACCTATACTGTATATCATACTGTAGACTTTTGGACCAGAAATCACAAACATTTCTGAACATTCTGAGTTGTTTCTTCACTCAAACAAGAACAAGGCAGTGTTTCTCTCTCTCTCTCTCAGGCTGGCCGTTTGATGTGGTGATCTGTAAAATGAGTGGCCTCGTCCAGGGAGCTTCAGTCTCAGCGTCTGTCTTCACGCTGGTGGCCATCGCTGTGGAAAGGTTAATAACTCTCACCCTGCTGCAATTCACATGAATATCATCACAGAGCTGTCTTTACTGAGCTCATCTGTGCTACTGTTCAGTGATGAAAATGATCATCTGTCTCACCCTCAGTGCTCCAAACCCTCACCAGTCTCTCAGAACACTAATAAAGCTTCTGGTTGTTGACAGACGTGTTTGTTTGGAGGGGAACTATTTTCTACCCCAAATAAACAAACAAATAAATAAGGTTGACTTCTAATAAATACATTTTGGTTTTGTATCCTAAAATCAATAATTATGAATCTAGACTATACTGACGTCTCAGTTTCAGTCGCTGAAAACCTTCCATTTTAATAGTTCTCATATTTTATGTTGATTGCTTTTTAATGATTTCCAAATAATTAAATTTTTTTCCTCATAATTATGACTTGTTATTTCACTTTTAATTATAATTTATGAATTATAAATTATATAATTTAGATTTTTAAGACAGGTTGTGTCCTATTTATGTCCTATTTTAAAATGTCATTTTTACTTAATTGTGGTTTGCCAATGCATGACTTTTTTTGTTTAGTTTTTATTTTTTTTATTCGGCAGAAACATTCAGCTCTCACTGACCTCAGAAGAAAATGAATAACTACTACTATAAAGCTTCTGCCTGGTCGCTGATAGACGTGCTTACAATGCGCTTGAACTGTCTGGAAAAGAACAACAGACGAATCTGAAACATCCCTTTGTGTTCCACAAGTCCAAACAGATCTTAAAAGCACTATTAAGTATAGAAGATAGCAGTGAGTGTCAATGAGAGCATCTCTCTTCCTTCTGAGAAACTGTCATGACACACACACACACACACACACACACCTCACACGTCATGTCACGTTGTTTTGTATTTCACAAAGCAGTAGTTTAAAGGATCTGGAGCTGTGTTTTGCCCACAGTCTGTAGTTGTTGCACACAGAAGCAGGCTCTCCTCGACCCGCGTGAGTCAGTGAGCATTCAGCTTCTGTAATCTATCTATCAGCTTGATTCTAGGTGCTCCAGAAGGCTGCAGTAATTCTGAGAGTTTGCAGAAGAAATCAAATCTCTGAGGTGCTTCGAAGGGCTCCTATTATGCTTTTTCAGTTTTAGTTAGTGTACAGTGAAGCCGTTTGAGGTTAGAAGTCCGCTCCAAAGGGAGATATTAAGACTTTTCTAGAACTACACCAAGCGGATCGTTCGGACTGCAAGCAGCGATCCTCTTCAGGATACAGATAAGGCACTCGTTTGATTAATTAAAAAAGGTTGGGCTGTGCTGGAGAAGTATGGAAGGCCAACGGGGCCAAAAGTCTTTAAAGGTCCCCTGAAGCCCTTGTAATTTCACCTGGAAGCTCGATGGCTCTGACCAGAGCAGATGTAAGCGAATCTCTATTAGTGATTTTAAAAAAGGGGGCAGGACTGTTTTGTATGCTCCACCCCCATTTTTAAATAGCTGATAGCGTATTGTTTACATCTGCTCTGGCCATTTGACAGCCATTCATAGACAGCTTGTGTTTTTGGCATCTTAACCCACATAAACACATTGCATTACACCAAATATCCCTTTAATAAAAATGACTTAAATGTCCTAATTAAACTACAGCCTAATGCTAGCTTAGTCTAAGCCAGGGGTCATCAAACCCAGTCCTGGTGGGCCGGTGTCCTGCAGAGTTTTGCTTCAACTTTCCTCAACACACCTTCCTGGAAGTGGAGTATACCTAATAAGAGCTTGATTAGCTGCTTTAGGTGTGTTTGATTAGGGTTGGAGCTAAACTCTGCAGGACACCGGTCCTCCAGGACTGGGTTTGATGACCCCTGGTCTAAGCCCAACCTTAGTTTCTCCTGGTCTCTTGTGTTCCAGGTTCCGCTGCATCATCTATCCGTTCCAGCGAAAGCTGACGCGGTGTCAGGCCATCATCACCATCGCCTTCATCTGGGCGCTGGCCGTGGGCATCATGTGTCCATCTGCCATCACACTGACCGTCTCGCAGGACGTCCTGCACTTTACAGTGGACAGGCACAATGAGACGCACCCGCTCTACACCTGCTGGGAGGCCTGGCCCGACCAGAGCATGAGGAAGATCTACACCACCGTGCTCTTCTCGCACATCTACCTGGCTCCGGTCACGCTCATCACCATCATGTACTCGCGCATCGCGCTCAGGCTGGTCAAGCCGCCCGTGTTCCGCCGCAAGCTGCGCGTAGTCAACATGCTCCTGATGGTGGCGCTGCTCTTCACCGTCTCCTGGCTTCCGCTCTGGATCCTCATGATGCTGACGGACTACGGGAATCTCTCTGCCGCTCAGCTGGACGTGGTGGCCGTCTACGTCTTTCCCTTCGCTCACTGGCTAGCCTTCTTCAACAGCAGCGTCAATCCCATCGTGTACGGCTACTTCAACGAGAACTTCCGACGTGGCTTCCAGGCGGCGTTTAAGCTAGGTTTGTGTTTGGTGGATCAGCCGCCGCAGCCCAGACGCAGTGCAGCATGGAAACACAACCGAGTGTTCGCCGACCGAGACGAGACCAACGCCAAGAACGACGGCAGGAGAGAGTTCTGCAATGGAGAGCAGAGAGACGAGCTGGTGCTGGAGGATCTGGACTGAACACACTCACAGAAAGACAGACACACACACACAAGCATGCACACACACGCACATGCTTTCTTTTTTGTGGTCCGCGGATGTACAAACCATGTACACCTCATGTACAAACCAGTCGTCCCAACTCCCCCCGATTTACGGCGCCCCTGCATACATGCACACACACATGCATGCACAAGCATGTAAACACACACACACGCAGACACACATACGCAGCTATGGTTTCCATGGTCTTGAACCCAGTTCTCCGGCATGGGAGGCGGGCGCTCTTACAGGGATGCTAAAGGCCATGACCTCTAGCATCAGTCGCTAGAGCACTTCTTTTTGAGGTCAGGAGAGGTTTACCTGCACAGCTCCTATTTGCTGGCCTCCGTTACACATGCATACACAGGCAAAAAGAATACTGTAGGGTTAAACAGAGATTACTGTAATTCTTCATTTTTGATGTACTGTCCCTTTAAAAGAACGATGCATGCCAGCATGCTGCAGACAGCACACACACATTAAACAGTTAATGTATTTAACGAATCATGGACTGATATCTGGAAGTAAGTGTTTGCGGTGTTCTTCTGCTGATCTGGTGTTGTTTGATATGCAGATGTATGTAAAACTATTTGCTCTCAGCAATTACCATTCTTCCTGTGATGTGTCCGTTTGCCTTCAGAAAAACGCTGGCAGCTCATTAGAGAAATTCACATGCCAGGGAAAATGTCCTTTTATAAGCAGTTTTCTTGAACAAGCTGAACGTTCACAAAATTATAAATAAAGCAAACGATTAGTCCTCTGGACTAATCAACTTTAATCAACCTTTCAAACGCGAATAAAACCAAGTTAGAGTTATATAATTGGAAGACCAATTTCCTTTGCTTGAATAAAGCCATTTCTGTATTGACCGATACTGCACATTTTTGACAGAAACATACGCAAACAATAATGGGGCATGTTGTCACACTATATGGGGTAATGAATGACGCAGCTGTGTATTGCCATACACCCAAAGCGCTTTACAATCATGTGGGGGGGTCTCTCCTCAACCACCACCAGTGTGCAGCATCCACTTGGATGATCACCACACACCAGGGTAAGTTGTCACAATGCACACTTGCTATAAGATAGCCTATTAAAGGTTTTGTGGTAGAATTTATACAGTAAAACAACAATTAAACAATTTATGAACATGCAAAAAGCAAAAAAAGCCACTTACTGAAATTACAGCATTTACAGTAATACTGTGTGCAAGTAAAACTCAACCCAGTCTGAACCTAAAGTTTTGAAAGACAGATCACAAATACAAGTCACGGAGAAAACAAGCATTGCGCAATTCAATATCCACCTCGTGACAACTAGCCCCGGTGTGTTTCATAAGTGACACTCAGCTGCTGCGGTGGTACTTTTGTTCTCTATGTAGCTATCTCTGGTCCAGTTGAGTGAACTGAAGCATGAAATAACATCTCTAACCTCTATGAACACCAGCATCCATCCGTTTGATTGACAGCTGGAGATCTGCAGAAGCTCCTCCCACTGGAGAAACAGCCATCCAATCAAAGTCCTGCTTAAAAATAATACATGATTTTTTTTGTTTTTATCTTATAATATTTTCATCTGCAGTTAATTTTGGTTGGTGAATGTTAACCATTAGCCAAATCTAGTTGTTCCTGGCTCCTGTTGCAGGTGATGCAGTCTTTCTATTTTGTATTATTATGGTTTAAAATGCTTTAAAATGCTAGATCTGAAAAAGTTTAATATTCACTGGGAGGTGAATTTGACCTCCACATGCTGGTCAAACACACATTCAGATCTGAAATGAAGCACATATTTGGCACTGTCACATTAATATGCCAGGAAAAAATGAAGTCTATTCAGAGATCCTGTTTCTAGTTTTCAAATTTAATAAAAGCAGCAGATGAGTGAAAATTACTGTGAAGCTCACATAATCCTGACTAGTACTGCAGTATCTATAATAAATAGAATATTTGAAAATAGGAGGAAACATGTCCATGTTTCTGGAGGGCCAAATTATTAATAATTAAATAATTGAATAAATGATGAAATTTATAATAAAAATAAATAAATAAATAAATTCAGATATAAAAGTATAAATATTGATTTAAGTCTCTTTTTAGTTATTTAATTGATTTATTTTATTTTATTAATTTATTTTATTAATGAATAACTGAATGAATAAATAAAAACAAATAAATTGTTTATACATTTTGTACATTCATTTATGTATTTCATTATGTATCTCATTATTTACTATACTATATACTATATTTCAAGATTTTTTTAATTACTTAATTTTGAGTCATTTTTTCCTCCATGCATGTGAAGGGACCTTTTTTATTAATATACTCAATTATATTAGAGAGTACTAATAGAGAATACTGATGTTTGTGCAGCTGATATCAAGAGTATCTGGCTGCAGCCACTGTGGAGCTCCACAGTAGGCGGAAACACGTCACCTCCACCTATCATTTTAATTATAATTTTGGGTAGGTGTAAGGGTTGGGATACGTTTATATTTTAGGCATATATTTTGGGTAGGGGTAGGTGTAAGTGTAAGGATTGGGATAAGTTTATATTTTTGGACAGTAATGTTGATCCAGGAAACACGTCACCTCCACCCATCAAGGGTAAGTTTCATGTCCTTTCCTCCAGGGGCGCGAAAGAAGCAGCGTGAGCTGGTCCCCTGTATCTATCTGGCTGCGTACTGCGGAGGTGATGTATGTCCGCTTACTGTGGAGCTCCACAGTGGCTGCAGCCAGACCCCTCTCGCTGATCTCCCTCCAAAATGATGTCACTTCCCATTGGATGATGTCATTGAGAATCTGGTTTTTATTAGTTAAAATGATTTTGGAAAGACTAACAGGGTGACAAATTATATTAAGGACACCCACACAATCACAAAATTATTATGTATTTTATCATTTTTTTATTTATATATTCAAACAACTATTTAATTTTGAGCAATTTGCCCTCCACACCAAATGTTCTTGTTGTGCAAATGTTTTCTTTTTCTTTGTCATGCAAATGTTCAAATGTAGCATTTTCATTAAGTTAAATTATAAAATGTAATTTTCCATTTTAACATTTAAAGTGAACATTTGAATTATTTGGAAATATAAGGCTGGATTTTTGTTGGAACAGAAATGGCTCTTTAGCTGAAATACTGTAAAAACGTGGTAAAACAAGACTTGCTTTGTCCTGTTACAGCAGGTGCTGCCAGATACAAACACATTCAGCTCGGAGCGCTTTTTAATTGCACACGGTGGGACTGGGTTAAATCCTGCAGAAGCCATTGTGTATTCTAGAAGAGTTCAGAGCAGAGTGAGACTGTAAACACACAGCACTGAACGGTTGACACCTCTTCTTACACTAACCGTGACGATTTGAGCCGTTCTGCTGCACACTAATGAAGGGGAATCAGCCTTATTTATAGTCTGTGTTACTATCTATAATATGCCCAGGTTAAAAATCAGCCTCCATAAGAATCTTACAGTGCAGCAGGAGATAATCTGGCCTGTAATTGGCTTTGAGCTAAACTCTCGTCTCTCCCACCTGCTGCTCTGTGTGTGTGTGTGTGTGTGTTTGCATCACACACACTCTGACATTTACACACGCTGAAGCGCTAACACCTCGTGTCCACCTGCCCTCAGGACACAGCACTGCGGCAGATACACAGAAAACAAGCAGCACATGCGAAGGTCATCAACATGCAAATGAATCAAACGACGGGGAAAATGAGCTTTCAGCTCCTGCTGCTTGCTTTTAGACGCCTACAGAAGATGAGAAGCTCTGCTGCTGCAGATCACTGACGCGTGCGCGCTTCAGACATGTGCTTAACACACTGATAAAGAGACAAACAGATGTTCAGCCAGATAGACAGATGGATCATTAAATTTTTTGATGTATTATAGTGTTTATATTGAATGCAGAACAGATAGATAATAAAAACAACAATAAATAAATAATTATACATACATAATGTATAATTAAACAAAAAAAAATAATTCTTTCCAATAGATTAGACTGTTTCTTTGTGTTCTTTTTGAATTTGGTTGTGCTGAATTCATTGGATGAATGTTTGGTGCTTCAGGGAACTGTTTTCAGAGTTCACTTGGTTTTTAAGAGCTTATAAAGTCTCTCTCTCTCTCAGGACGAGGTCTGATGATCAGATTAGCGTCTCAGCGGCCGTCAGAGCGTTCAGATCTCAGAAGAGCAGGACGAGCAGGCAGCATGAGCTTCAGCGTGGAGGAGAGAGGCACAGAAAACACACCCGACTACAGACTTTACTTCAGTAAGTGCCACAGCATCCATTCATCAGCAACACTTCAGTCCTGTCCTGTCACGCATCAATACAATCAACCAACACAAGCTGCTTTTAAATCATTATGCAAACACATTGTTTTAAATAGCATAAGTTATTAACATGTGTAAGACTTGCCACCTCGATATTTGTTTGTTAACTTTAAGCTGACATGCACAAGTTTCCATGAAGACAGAAGCTGGATATATCCCTACACAGCATATTCATTTTAATATTGTTCGAAAGATGCTGCATGACAGGAGTGACCTGTCTTAACTATATAATTATGCATAGTTACATTTAATCATCTTCTCACACTGACAGCCCAGTGACACACACACACACACACACACTGCTGATGGCAGTGACTAACAGGAGGAAGTATCTGCGTGACACAATGAAAATCTGCTTTCTGTTGAATCCATGAGTGTTTAGCATAATAAAATCTGTCTTTGGATCAAACATCACAATAAATCCTCCTGCTCTCACCGTCAGACATCAGAAAGTGATGAAAATCTCTCTTTAATCTCTGAGTATTTTAGATCCTCTGTGAAGCTTTTATCTCGTCTCACAGAAAACGCGGAGGGGAAATACATGTCTCCATTTCACGACATTCCCATCTACGCCGACGAGGCCGAGGTATGAAATAAGAGTGCATGCATTATGCATTAATTCCTCAGATCTCTGAACCGGGTTCAATGAAGAAGAGCAGAGGTTCCCTTCACCTCTGTGAGACTGATTTCACTCATCTGATAAATTCAGAAAAACAGAGACAAAAGCAACTCAAATCCACAACTAATTGGGTTTTGTATTGAAAAATTAAGTTAAGGATAAAATAAAGAGTACAAAAAATATATAATATATATGTGGAAATATATAAATAAATTGTTAATTACATAATAAAATACTGTAATTAAATAGTACATAAATACATGCAGAAATATTTATTTATTTATTTATTTATTTGGAACCCTTTTTAATTTTATATGTTTGTTTATAATATTAAACATATAGATGTCTTAATGTGTGTTTTATTTATCTGTATTTATTTCTGCTAAATAAATAAACAATAAATAAACAAATAAATTGATGAATGAATGAATAAAAAAAAATCTGTAATAATAAATTACAGATAAATTAATTTATTACAAATTAATTTTGAGTAATTTGTAATAAAGCATTATTGTTTGATTTATGGATATTTACCAAAAACTATATTTATTTATTTAAAAATGTATTTGAATAGCCTGTAAATTCTAACTGTGACAATATACATATATATACATTTTTGTATAATCTAAATAATTTCAGATTATTATTACATTTGATTTTCTGGTTAAAATATGTTAATTGGCTGTTAAATATTTTGACAGGATCAAACTTTAAAGAAAATTCCTAATTAGTTATAAAATTTATACTTTTCAGAGAATAAAGATGCTTAATTAGTTAAATAGAGTGTAACAATGCCGGACTAATTAATTATAGATTGTCTGTTAATATTGAACTGAACTTCAGTGTCAGATAAATTAACAAACATGTTAATGATAAAACATACAAACAATAAACTGGTGAATAACATAAAGGACATCTTGAGCAATAATAAATATCCCCACATTATTCTCACCTCCTCGTCTATGTGTGTGTGTGAGCTCAAATATAATTAGTCGCTTTCTCTCATGATAATTGTCATGAGATCGAGATCATAATGACATTAATCTGTCAGATGAATTATGGGATTCTTTTGTTTGAGATCACAGGGGGTTGATTAACGTAAACACAACACAGCAAACAGAATTGTCATGCAGGAACATTAACTGAGAGAAGACCAGAGACAAATGTGTGACCGCCTTAATCTATCAAACGGTTTAGATCCCGTGAAGACTGAGAGGAAAATATATTTTGCACATCAAAGTACATTTCATAGATGCCATACAAATTGATTTTGTCAAGGCAAATATATATATATATATATGGGATATACAGGGGTGGATATATTACTGCATACAGTCTCTAACACACATCTACAGAACACTGTTTCAAGGCATGCTTAAAAATAATCATTTAAAACATGCCAAGGTGAGATTAAACACCGAAGGCAGAAGAAAGTCCATTTTATTTTACAATAATATCAAAAAACATATTTTTTCATCCCCTTATTAAATATATTAAGTGCAAAGTAGTTATGCATCATGATTTATATGGAAAAAACATTTTTGAAAATGATTCCCAAATGATTTTCAACTTTATACTCGTAATATCTTGACTTTAATCTTGTTAAATTTCAACTTTATTCTTGTTATATTTTTCTTGTGATTTTTCGACTTTATTCTCGTTATATTTCGACTTTATTCTCGTAATATTTCGACTTTATTCTTTATTCTCGTAAAATATAGACTTTATTCTCGTAATATTTCGACTTTATTCTTTATTGTCGTAAAATATAGACTTTATTCTCGTAATATTTAGACTTTATTCTTGTAATATCTTGACTTTAATCTCGTTATATTTCGACTTTATTCTTGTAATATTTTTCTCGTGATTTTTCGACTTTATTCTCGTAAAATTTAGATTTTATTCTCGTAATATTTTAACTTTATTCTCGTAATGTTTCGTCTTTAATCTCGTTATATTTCGACTTTATTCTCGTAATATTTCTACTTTATTCTCCTTATATTTCGACTTTAATCTCGTTATATTTCGACTTGATTCTCGTTAAATTTCGACTTGATTCTCGTAATATTTTTCTTGTGATATTTCGACTTTATTCTCGTAATATTTCGACTTTATTCTTATTATATTTTTACTTTATTCTCGAAATATTTTAACTTTATTCTCGTAATGTTTTATCTTTATTCTTATTATATTTTGACTTTATTATTGTTATATTTTGACTTTATTCTCATTATATTTTGTCTTTAATCTCATAGTTTCGACTTTATTCTTGTAATATTTCTACTTTAATCTCATAGTTTTAGATAAAATTTTTTGGTGGCACTGAAAGGCCGTTGTAAAAATCAGATATACAACTGCATCGCAAAATGATTCACTGTTTCGAATCGCTCCAATCAGATCGCGTAACATGACTCGTTTGATTCAGATCAGGACTTCGGTGCAGGTTTGCTTGATCTCTTCATATATAAAAACTATAGCATACTTTTCAAATTTGTTATGATTTTTTTAAAGGTGTGGAAATAATTTATATGACATACCAAAATCAAACCACGTGAATCTATATGCTGTCATTAGCTGTTAAAGAGTTATTTCCAGAGGATTCTGATAGAATTACCTTTAAAACAAGGTTGTGATCATCTGACCAAATCCGTTTTCTTCTTCAGAACATCTTCCATGCTGTCGTTGAGGTTCCTAGATGGACAAATGCAAAGATGGAGGTAAAAAAAAATCCAAATCTTAAACATTCAGTGCAAACACATGATCATATTACTGTGCTAGAATACATTAAAGAAAATCATTTCCAGAAAACAGGAACTTCTTCAAGTGTTACGTCATTTTTATTCTCACGGACAACATTTAATGCCTTTCATTACTGAGTGGCCTTAACTAAATATAGGAATTCCAGGAGTTATATTAATAAAAAGGGAAAGAATGGTCTGTAATGACGAATGCTGAGGAATGGACTGATTAAATGAGTTCTGCACAGCGGGACACAGTCATTAAGTCATTTTACTTGTTATTGTAGTGAAGTACTTTTCAACCATAGCCTATATCAGAGCACTTTTATTCTGGGAAACATTTACATTTACCTCTTTTTACTCCACTACATTTTAGGGGGAAAAAACATCATTTCTATTCCTCGTTATTTCAAATTGAAACTAAAGAGTTTCTTTTAAAACATTAATGCATTTTTAATTGTGTTTTTTAAAAACAATAAAAAAAAACTTCTAGGCCTATATTAGATTGTGTCTGGTTTAACATTATTTTCTGAGTAAAAAAAATGTCTGTCATATAATTTTTTTACCATGATTTACAGAAAACACCCAGTAAATATGGAGGGCAGAATTACTCAAAATTAAATAATTTAATAAATGTTGAAATATATAAATAAATCGTTAAATATATAATCAAATAGTTAAATAAATAAATAAATGCAGAAATGTGTACATATTTATTTATGTATTAATTAATTTATTTATTTGGAGAGAAGGGAAGTAAATATTTCTAGTGTTTATAATATTAGGTTTTTCAACGTTTGTTTTATTTATCTGTATTTATTTCTGCTAAACAAATAAAGAAAAAAAAAGAATGAATAAACAAATAAATTAATGAAGTGGTTAATGAATTAATTAATAAATACATTAATAAATACTTCTTTATTTATTTATACATTACTGCATTTATTTTGTTATGCATTTAATGATTTATTTATATATTTTTACCATATTTTAATGTTTTTATACAAACATTATTTAAAAATTACTAACTTTTTAAGTATATAAAGTTACTTTTGTAAATTGTATTTATTGCCGAAACCAAGATTTTTAAACTTTATACCCCTTCTGATTTTGTTTTTCCTCATTTATTAAATACTTAATGATAAATTGTATATTTTTTTTTGTATATTGATGTTTAATGTTTTGATATAATAAAATCAAACATTTGCCAATATCAATATTTCTGCATTAATCGTCCTGATTGACTAGTGCTGAATCCAACTTTATTATATTTTCAATACTTAAGTACATTGAAGTCCAATTGAAAACATGCACTTATACATTTACTGAAGTCATATAATATTAGTGCATCTGTATTATATCTAAAATGATAATATCATACAGACATATACATGCATATACATTCTAAAGAAGGCTGTTTTTGCCTCTAGTCAAGTTCTGATCATCTGACTCTTTTCAAAAATATGACTTACGGTACGGTATGTGTGCCAGAGATATTTTCTGCTGCTTTACAGCTCTTCTGCTCCAGATTCATTTCAAGGCTCTTTGGCTGCATTTTATACACATTTAAGATTCTGAGAAAGCCATCAGTCAGCATCCAGGACTGTTACAGTAACTGATTAGACATAATTTCAGCAGAATTCCCATCTTCAGACTATATTATATATTATATATTATATATGTGTGTGTGTGTGTAATTAATTTTTTGGGGGCTGTATGGGACAGTTATTTTATGGAGCTTGATATAAATCTGTATTTAATTCCTGAGCTGTATTTACATTCTAAGTGAAACTGGTTTTCTAATGAAACAAGCGTGAGTAAATGAATAAAATCTGAAATATTGTCCTCCTTTCTCCAGATTGCGACTAAAGACGCTCTGAATCCACTGAAGCAGGACCTGAAGAAAGGGAATCTGCGTTACGTTAGCAATGTCTTTCCTCATAAAGGCTACATCTGGAACTACGGAGCCATTCCTCAGGTCTGACGGCTCTCTCAGACGTTTAGAAGTGTATCAGGCAGAATGGACGAGTGTAAAGCTCCAGGGAAAGTGTGTTTGAAGCACGAGCGAGCTCAGAGAGGCAGATTTCATGCATGTTTAGAAAGCAGCTGGAGCTGGGTTTATTACTCACTTCATCTGAATGAACGGACGGACGATTTCCTCTTTTGCAGACGTGGGAGGATCCGGGCCACCGGGACACAGACACGGGCTGCTGTGGAGATAATGATCCCATCGACATCTGTGACATCGGGAATAAGGTACAGAAACTCTCAGCGGGACACATTTATCAGCTGAATTTGACATTTTATAAAAAATATATTTTTAATAATAATAATATATTTATTTAATAATATATATATTTATATTATTAAATAAATAAATATTACATGTTTAATAAAATTTCCAGAAATCCTTTTTTTATGCATATAATTAAAACTGATAAAATTATAAACTTTCAAATTAATATTTTATAATTGCTTTTATATTATTAATAATATACAACATAAAATTAATTAAAATAACATTATACATATTTGGCTCTTTAAATGTTTATGTCATATATGTGTGTGTGTGTGTCTAAAATAAATAATAAAATGTAATAAATTGTATATATAATAAAAAAAATATATATATTAATATATACTGTATTTATATAGCCTTCTCCGTGCAGGATATTTAAAGATTATATGTAAAACAATTTTATTTCATTTATCTTTTTCTTGGTTGACTAAAAGTTCCTCTTAATGTAAATTATGAAATAATTTTTGATAAATCAGTTGTTTTTAATGATTTACTGAAACTGATTCACACTTTGATCTGAACGATTCAATTGAATCATTCTGAATCAGAATGATTTTCAGTGCTTGCCTTCAGAGCTCCTGGAGTTTGAGCGTTCTGTCCTTCACATGTTCCTTACATGATCTTCACATGTTCGCTCAGGTCTGCTCTCGAGGAGAAGTCATCCGTGTGAAAGTGCTGGGGACTCTGGCTCTGATCGACGAAGGAGAAACCGACTGGAAAGTGATGGTCATAAACGTTGAGGACCCCGAGGCTGAAGACTTCAACGGTCTGAGAGCTTTATCTGGTGTGTGTGTGTGATGAGCTCGAGGCTGGATCTCAGCGTCTTCTGTCTCTCACAGACCTCGAGGACATCCGCAGACTGAAGCCTGGGTACCTGGAGGCCACCCTCGAGTGGTTCCGGATGTACAAAGTGCCAGACGGGAAGCCAGAAAACCAGTTCGCCTTCGATGGAGAGTTTAAGAACAGGGTAAATAAATGAAGGACAGGAGACGACATTTGATTAATGACTTCTTCCTGTCAGACGGTAATGAAGATGTTTTTCCCATCATGTCACAAATCCAAGCATGTAATTTCCATAATTGCTTTTTCAAGAGGTGACCGTGTGCAAGATTAAATAACTAGACACATTATTTTCAACCACTTACCTTAAAAAATGTTGGATTTTTTTCCCAGTGCACTTTAGAAACCACATCTCTTTTTTTGAAAAAGGTAACAATAGTTAAAATGTTACTGTAAATGTATCTTTCTTCATCTGAAATCTTTAAAAACACAATACATTTACATTTCAGTAGATATATTACTCTTCTAAAACTAAAGGTGCCTCACGAAGCCACAGAAGAACTATTTTTGTCTAAATGGTTCCATAAAGAACCTTTAACCTCTGAAGAGGCTTTCTGTTTCACAAAAGAAGGTTCTTCAGAAACATATAACAAAACAGCTATGAAGCCTGTCCAAACATGCACTGCTGTCAGTTTGAGTATCGTCAGCATGACAGTGGATGGAGATCTTTTATTTCTTAAAAATGGCACCTAGGGGAAGCATGTAAAGTGAAAAGAGAAGAGGGCCTAGAATAGACCCTTGGGGCACACCACATTTAGACAGAGAAGATGATGAAGATATGAACTTGCCAATGCTCACCGAGAATGTTCTCCGTTTGAGATACGAGGCCAACCACTGAAGATCGACACCCTGCACCAAATTTTCCAATCGATGCGACAGAATACTGTGATCAATTGAATCGAATGCCGCACTTAAATCTAATAAAACAAGAACCGCATGAGAACCAGTATCAAGGACTTGCAAGAGATAAAACTTTTAACAGTGCTGTACAAAGATCTTGCAAACACTTCCTGAAATAGACGCGTCTCAGCTGGATTTAATTTTAAAATCTACATCAGCACGCTGTACGGAGGAAATCGGGTAGAAAGAAGTTCACAAATCTGTTGGTGAACAGTTCAATGGGGGATCAAATGTTGATGGCTTAATATAAGCTTTAATATCCAGTACCTTATTTTCACAGGAACTTAAGCAATTCTCCCAGGTTTGCTGGGATTGATCAAGTGTGTGATCATTTAACCCTTACCCTTCACTTTCTTTAGAGTAAGAGGAGCTACAGAATCTATAGAAATGGAGCAGGAATTACTAAAAACCTCCACCATCTCTTCAGTGCTTAAAAACACACATAAAGTTTTTAGCAAATGTAAACCATTTGTTTTTATTTAAGTGATTTCAAATCTATTATAAATCAATTTCAAATGTTTGAAAATTATTATCTTTTTTAAACGTTTAATGCATTAAAAGTGTCTCTCTCTCTTATTGTTGTATTATAATGACTCCTGCAGGATTTCGCCATTAAAACGGTTAAGGACACTCATAGTTTCTGGAAAGCTCTGATCTCCCAGAAGACAGCCGCTGGAGAGCTGAACTGGTAAGACATGGCTCGCTCAGTCTATAGTTTAGTTTAATCCTCTGAGAATACTTGTGAGGTGTTCAGCTCCTCAGAGTCTGTGGGGATGCACAATAACATGCAACATGTTTATCTCTCAACCTGTTTGAATGGCTCCTGCATGTTCGGATTAGAAGCAGGCTTCGAGATGTTCTGAGTAAAGAGGACAGGGCTGAGCTCACTCACATCTGTCTCGACACGGACGTGTTGTGAATCTGGACACTGCTCTTTGCTGAGCAAACAAACACAAACCTTATAGTGACTGTTGAGCGGTCAAACACGTCCGCATCTGAAGGATCCTGGAGGATGCTGTGACTAAAAACAGCATTAAGATGCTCAGCGGCACCTTCAGCCTGTAAATAACTGCAGTAATAAAAATCAGGGTTGCACAGTGGTAACACATACAAGTGCATTAAAAGATCATTCAAATGCTGTATAATTTAAAATATATATATTTTTTTATATTTAATTTTAGTACATTTACAACATCATAATGCTTTTAAAATAATATATTTATATATTTTCTTAAATGTTTTAAATGATTAATTTAATCGAAAACCAGTTAAATTTATTATTTTTAACAAAAAATCTAAATATAATCATACAAATTACATTTTAAGTCTATATATTAATAGTAATAAACAAAAATACTATTAATTAGCAAATATTAGAATATTTTTATCTTTAAGTGCTTTAAAATAAACATATTATATATTTTCTTAAATGTTTTAAAATCCTTATTTCTAGTAAATTCAGTTGTAAATGCTTTTAAAATAAGTAAATATATTTTCTTCAAGTTTTTTAAAAAGATTATTTTAGTAAAACCCTTTTTTTTTCTTTAAAATGTCTATACACTGTAAAAAAAAAATACTTAAAAAAACGGAGCATTGCATGGCAGCACAGGGTGCCAAACGTTTGCCATTAACGGGAATAACGGTGATGCACCATTAACTGATGTAACGCGTTTACACAGCAACATGAGAAATGGTATACTGACTATACAAGGCAAAAAAATGCTTAAATTGTAATCTGAAATGTCA
>JAUCMT010000065.1:994670-1005017 GCA_032357475.1 Enteromius thamalakanensis
TTCGTAGATGCTGTGAGATGTTATGAGGTGCTTGTAAGTTCGAGTCCAACCTCTATTGTTTTTTTTTTGTTGTTGTTGTTGTTTTTCCATTAAGTAATCCTCATCATATCCGAAGATGTTAATCCACAATCGTATATCAAGAATACGTTTGTGTGCATTTATTTTGTGACTTCACAACAACAAATTCAGGGTCTCTGCAATAGCGTTAAGCGACTGATTGAAGCGCACCTTTGCATAAACTATTATAAAGACGAGTCACGAGTCAGATGGGAACACTGACTGTTGCCTTCAGCCACTGATAACAGACGGGAACAAGCACTCAGTATCTCTTTAGAAACAACACTTTCCAGCACCTGATTGCCTCTTTAACAAACGAGTGATATGAAAAAGTGGTGTGGACAAAGTCGGTCCTTTGGCAAAACGTGTTGGGAACGTCTCATCCGTACTGCCGCAAATGACTCTTTCCAGTAACACATATTAACACAAGTTAAATAACTGACTAAATGTAGGCTACATTTGGTGTCAATGTATGCGTTTCTAGGGGAATTTACAGGTCTGATCCAAATGTGATTTGACTGTAAAATTCTACTGTTTTTCTTTGTAAAAATACAGTTTTCCCAACTCTGGAAATTATGATATATGAACGTTTTTTAAAGGAATTATAAGGTTACTAATATATATTGCTTTTAATTAAAGGAAAATTGCATTTTTTTCAGTAACACACATAATCAGTTAACAACAGGTAAAATGTACATTTGGTGTCAATGCATGCAATTTTATAGAAATTCATAGTTCTGATCAACCTGGGATTTGACTGTAAAATTCTACTGTTTTTTCTCTGTAAAAATAAATTTATTTTTTACAGTGTATAACAGTAATAAACATTAACAAAATATTTATAAGTTAGCAAATATACTGGATATTTTTATAAAGTCTTTGAAGTGCTTGTTTGTACTGGATAATTTTTATTGAATTATAACCTGAATAATTAATTTAAAATACCAAACATAGTATATATTTTCTTCAATGTTTTAAAGTGTGAATTTTTTTGTAATTCAGTTTCAATGTATTTTTATTTTATTAGAATTTTTAAGTGCTCTAAAAGTTTTAAAAATACTACAAATAGTCTTAAATGTTTCAATGATTTCTAAATAATATTAAATTCATTTTAAGTGCTCTAAAAATCATAAACATACTACATATTTTCTATTTTAATTGTTTTAAAACGTTTATATAAAGTACTAAATTATTTGCTTTTTTTAGTGCTTTAAAAAAATTCTATATTTTGTAAAATGTTTTTGAATTATTATTTTTAGTCACACCCAATTTCAATTTCTTTTTAATCATAAACTTTCTATTTTTATAAAAGAGCTCAAAGACATCACTGACTGTTCCTCACAGATTTATCAGAATATAAAACATTCCTGTCAGATATAATTCATGCAACATGTCAAGACTTTAACCTGCGGGGGAACAAATTTACACGCAGTAAGAGTTTAAAAGAAGGCTAATTAAATTTAAACTCGGGACCCCTGCTTAAAAACAGATGAATTTTAATTGAAACGAAACTCCAGACAACAGCATGAATCCAAAACCTAGTGTGCTGTCTATATAGGGGGCATTTCCCTATAAGGACGGCATTAATATTATTATTCAATATAAAGCAAATGCGTATGGAAGGCCAAATTACTCCAAAAATAAAATATTTAAATAAATGTTGTAATATATAAACAAAATATACTGATATAAATAAATTCATTTTTATTTATTGGTGTTTTTCTTTTGTCATTTATTTATTTGTTTATTTATTTAGTAGAAATAAATACAGATAAATAATACAAACATTAAGAAATCTATATGTCTAATATTATAAACACTAGAAATATTGGAGGGCCAAAATACTCAAAATTAAATAATAAAACAAATGTTGAAATATATGAAAAAACGTTAAATACATAATTAAATAAATACATAAATGTATAAATATTTATTAATATATTTATTTATGTATAATTGTTTATATATTTGTTTGGAGAGAAGGGAAGTAAATGTTTCTAATGTTTATCATATTAAACATAGATTTCATAATGTCTGTTTTATTTATCTGTATTTATTTCTGCTAAATAAATTAAACAAAGCAATGAATAAATAAAAAAACATTTAAATAAATTAATATTTATACATTTATTTCTGCATTTATTTATATATTCATACATTTATTTAATGGCCCTCCATGCATGTGTCCTGAATGTATTTCTTGCTGTTATTCAGCTGCAGGTTATCTGAATGAAATATACAACCACTCAAACATCTGATGTCTTTATATAGAAGATAGTGAGCGAGATGGCCTTCATCGTCACGCTCAGATTGGAAATCATGTTTCTGATGACAGACTAGAGAACAGATATTAGCGATCCGCAGCTGAAGGTCTGGGATGGTTTGGCTGGCTTCACCTCAGATGTCTCTAGACTGAAGGAGACTAGTTTCTGACTGACTCTAATGTTCTGCTCATGTCTGTAATGTCTATTCTTCAGCATGAACAGCTGCGTCTCTGGCAGTCCCTTCTGCTGCTCGGCCGCAGAAGCCCAAGCCGTCGTGGATTCAGTGAGTGTTTTCTCAGTTTTTCAGGAAGCCTTTGGGAACTTTTGAGCATAATCAACCTCTGATTGCATTCTTCTCCAGCAACACCAGGCTCTGTTCGGATTTTATCCTTATTCACGCGACGGCAAACTGTTTAAAGATGACCTGGATTGAAGAGTGCAGTGAGAGTTTGATCATCTTTTTAGACTCAGTTTCAGCTTTCAACATCGGAAACATAATTAGGGTCTCATTAAAGTCTCATTTAACTCAAATTAAAGTCTCATTTGAGGAGTGCACAGAAATCCTGAAGCCGTGTGATTGCTTTGTGAGAAATTCAACTCATTATGTGCTTGAGCTCAAAGATCTGGACGAGTTTGTTTCTTCGTGCGATCTGGAGGAATGTCTCAGCAATGGATGTGAATGGGTGCCGTCAGAATGAGAGTCTGATAAAAACATCACAATAATTCGCAGTCCATCATTTAACATCTGGAGAACACAGAAGCTGAAACTAATCCAGCATTAAGACATTATGAAGTCTTTAACTGAAATACGTTGAGTCTATCATAATGACTCTTAATGAAGAAAATGAGTCAGAAGAGCTTTGCACAGATCATGCACTGTTTACAAAACCTCTTAATGCTCTTAGTTTCTTTAGTCTTCTCCAGATGGACTGGAGTGCTGTGGGTTATTGTGATGTTTTTATCAGTCGCTCATTCTGACGGCACCTATTCACTTCCATTACTGAGACACTGATGCAATGCTACTGTACATTTGCAGCAAATTCTTATTTTTGGGTGAACAGTTCCTTTAAGTTTCTCGCCTGAAAGCAGCTGAACTTGTCAGAAATGTCTCTCTTTTTATGTTCCATTAAAGCAGAGAGTAAATGATGTTTTTGATCTAATCCTGTAAGATCTGTTCTCAGGCTCCTCCGTACGGTGAAGCAGAGCCGACTCCGAGCTCAGGTCAGCGATACAAACCTTTTATTAGATACATATGAAATAATGTACAGTAAAATCAGCAATAATAGCTAATTAATGAAGACAATGTTATTCTGTTCTATGGCTCATTCACAAATGTCTGACTAACATATTTGTTTTATAAATACACACACACACACACACACACACATATACAGGCAAATATAAATATTCATATATATTAAATATTTTTATAGTAATTTCATTTGTATTCATTTATATTTACACATCTCACATAAATATAAATATTTATACATATTTTAAGATAATAAAAAAAATTATACAATTTTAAATATTTTATATAATAATGTAATACAATCTTTTAGAATATTATATAATAACATGATATATTTACACATCTCACATACTCAATATATATGCAAATATAAATATTTGTACATATATGTTTAAATGTTTTATAGAATAATTAAATTTTTATAATATATAATATATACACATCTCACTTAAAATTAATATACATGAAATATAAATTTATACATAATCTTAACCTCACATACTTCAATTCAATATACATGCATATGTATATAATTGTAAATATTTTATTTAATAATTTAATATACTTTTTAATAACATTATATAATAACATGAAATAGTTACACCTCTCACATCATTTCTTCTTTTTTTAACTATATTATATAAGTTAGCAGACAGATGTTTTAGTGTTAAAATATTTTTTTTCTTTTTCCAGCTGATAAATGGTTTTATTACAGACAGACTTAGAAGATGAGCATCAGCGCTGACGAGAAGATAAAAGCCAGGAAAACAACAGCAGACTCACGCTTGTCATAATTCTGTCATATATTGTATTAGTTACTGATGGAGTTTGATTCATCAAGGTCTAAATAAAGTCTGTGTGTTAGATAGTCCATGCTAAATACTGTGTGAACGCATGAAGCCTTTCAATGCAAACCCATTCAGAATAAAGACTTTCTAAATACTCCTGGCTGTCAGATTTATATCATGCATCTGTATGTTTAAAGAAACATCTAATTGTAGCACATTTAATTAATTAGTAACTGGCTTTAATCACTATAATGGCTGGTGGTTGAACAGGTAATTGCTGCTAATGCCAGGATGTTCTTTCTTGACTTTCGCCCCGTCTCCATGGAGACCAGCATCACTGTAGCAGCATCTGGTCGTCAAGCTGCTGTGAACTGATGTTTACAGGATAAACTTATGAGTGAGATCTTCCTGGAACTGAGGACATTTCCTGCTCTATAGAAGGTTTCAACGACAACAACATAAACAAACCTTACTGCGCAATTTTGAAGGTATTTTTGATTTTTAGTAAAAAAAGAAGAAATTATGTGAGGTGTAACTATTTCATGTTATTATATAATGTTATTAAAAAGTATATTAAATTATTATATAAAATAATTACAATTATATACATATGCATGTATATTGAATTGAAGTATGTGAGGTTAAGATTATGTATAAATATTTATATTTGCATGTATATTAGTTTTGAGTGAGATGTGTATATATTATGATTATTATATAATATTATTAAAAATGTAATAATCTCGGTGATCAGGAAAAAAAGTCCTAATTATTCCAAACTAAAGCCAGTGTAAGGAACTAATTACAATGTTTTTAAAAAATGACCTCACCTTTTTAATCACTTTTCCCTCAGCAACTATTGCACTTTTAATTTTGAGCTTGTTATTACTATCACACACTTTATTAAACTCCACAGATCTGATCTTCTGATAGATGCTTTAATATGAGATGCAGACTGTATATACACTACCCTTCAGATATTTGGGGTCAGTAAGATGTTTAATGCTTTGTTTTTTTTTGTCAAATAAGTTTTTAATTTAGTCATCGAATAACCTTGCAATAATTACAAATTGCAGGATTAATTTTATTTAACACATAAATAAACAGCCTGCAAGTTTACAATACAGTCACAAAACAACTTGTAGTTTCGATACACTGCTTTAAGGAATAGAATTGCTCTTACTGTAACAGAAGAAAGGCTCCCAAATCTTGTGAAATTGTCCAAGGTTGTCTTTTAGAAGATGATTGGTTCCAGGTGCAGAGTACTTCGGTTCCTCAGGCCGTAGCTTTGCAGGGGGAGGATGAACTTTCCAGAGCAGTAATAACAGCTTCCTGGTTCTGTTCAGCACTGTTCACAATATACGTCAGATTGGAGTGAGCCCTGGGTCAGGACCCAAGTTTACAACAAGGACATCTGAAATGACTTTAAAAACCTCACACCTGTATTTCATGGTTTAATGCTGTTTAAAGATGTTTCTTCTGCTCATCAAGACTGCATTTATTAGATTAAAAATCCAGAAAAAATTGTGAAATATTATTTTAATTTAAAATAAGTGATTTCTGTGTGAATATATTTTAAAATCTAATTTATTCCTGTGACACAAAGCATCATTCGTCCAGTCTTCAGTGTCACATGATCCTCTCAGAAATCATCCTAATATGATGATTTATTATAGAATTATCAATCCTGGAAACAGTTTTGCAGCCAAATATATTTTTTGGAACCTGTGATTTTTTCTTTCTTCCTCAGGATTCTTTGATGAATAACAAGTAAAAAACAACATAATTTTTTACCAAATATAAAACTTTTCTAAATCTGACTTTTTTGTTGATTTAATAGATGCTTTGTTAATAAAAGTATTTATTTCTTTCAAAGAGGAAAGAATAAAAATGTCCTGATCCCAAACTTCTGAACAGTAGTGAAACAGTAAACTACTGTAACAGCAGATCTGAACATTATTATCCAGTTTAAATAAATGCTTGTCTTTTAATATTTTAATGATCAAAGAATCCTAAAAAAACTATGAAGCAGCTCAACTGATAATAAAACATCAGCATATTATTATGATTTCTGAAAGACTGGAGGAATGATGCTTTATATCCCAGAAATAAATTACATTTTAAAATATATTCACACAGAAAACACTTATTTTAAATTGAAATAATATTTCACTATATTACTTTTGTACGGTAGTGTATTCACCAGGCTAGAATAACTCAGGTAACTAATTTCAGCGTTTCGATGTGTTTAAACATGTATATGTTTATAACCAGAGGAACATCACAGATTTCTATTATTTATGATTTTCTGTATGTATTTCCTATCAGTCTATTAAATAAAACGGAAGGAAGTCATGTGGTGTTGGAATCATGTGTAAACAGCGGTATCTAGCGGTCAGTGCTTGGAAGCGCAGCACCTGTGCGCACAGGTTGGCGTTTTACAGACATAGAAGTGTGAATAAATCTGCATCAGAGCGTTCGTTTCGAAAAACTGTACTTACAGTTTGTGATCAAGTCCAGACAGGATCATACTGTGCTGCGGGAGAAGACGAACAAACCGTCTGGCCGCTCTCTACCTGCAGTTACACACACAAAAACTACTTTTTTCCCTTTTTTATGTATTTCCTAAAAAAAAACTGATAGGTGCAATGCACGAGAAGTTAAAAAATAAATGTAAAAAGGACATGGGTATGTAACTAGTGAAAATAAATCCGATTTAAAGGAAAAGATTACGGGACTACATATTTGAATCGTTTTTAATTACTACTTCACTATCAGCAGCCAGCAGAACACACAAACGTTTCTGCCTTGAAAAATAGTATTTATTTAGGTATGCCAGATACATTTTGGTGATGTTGGTATTTTTACATTTAATAAATCCATTAAAACATTTTAAAGAAAAATCAATGTCCTCAATAAAAAAAACTGTATCAGTATCTTAAATCGTATTGACATAAGCGCATAAATAAATACGCCATTTTAAAATGTCTCTAGACATGAATTTTTTTTCGTTTTTAATATTTTTTAGCATTGTAACATTATTCTCTTGACTTACACACAAAGCGGGTTTAATTAATCAACTATGTTAATATGTTAGTGAACTTTAAAATTAGCAACATTCTCTGGCCAATAGGATTGCGCACCGCCGGTGACGTGCCTCAAGGCGGAAGTGGGGTCAGGCTGCCGTGCGCGCTCATGTGAGAGATCCTGCAGGTTACTAGAGACGCTCCGTGGCTCGCGCGCTTTCAGAGAATAACGGTAAAACCCGAAGAATTCACCGACGACACCCTGAAGCCGCGACACCCGTCTGAGAAACGGTGAGCGATGATGAAAACAGAGATAGAGAGATAAAGAGAGAGAGAGAGAACCGGAGGAGGCTTTATTCAGGCCTGGGATTAACTGTGTGTGTGTGTGTGTGTGTGTGTACACGTCATGACTGTCTGTCTATCTCTCTCATATGCTATGTGTGTTTTTGGTCCGTTCATTCTGTCATGAGTATTATTCGATAAGTTCATGTAACCTCATAATTTACTGTACATCAGCTGATCTCCTGCAGTATACTCCACAGAGTACAGTTCTTCTGGAAAGCTTCACTTTTCCACATTGTGTTATGTTCAAGCCTTTTTCCAAAACAGAGTAAATTCATTATTTTCCTCAAAATTCTTCAAACAATACTCCAGACTGATAAAGTTGCTTTAAAATCCCTCCAGATGCGCTGTACTCGATATGCAATGGTACTTAATGTTTCCCATAATATTTATATGCACATTAATAGGTGTGCAAAAACATACTAATATCATGATATAGTGCCCATCATACAGTCGAAATATATACTGAATAATACAGTACATACCCACTGACAGGTGTGGAAAACATGCGGATGTTATGACATATCACAGCTGTACAAAAAGTAGTAATAAATGTTATTTGTAGTTATTCCATGTCTAAAACATGCTCTGTTTGTTTGTTTGTTGTGCATATATTTACAGTAGAGGAATATTAGTACACTGTGTTTTTGTTAGGAAGCATCTGCGATGTCCTTTATATTTGACTGGATCTACAGAGGCTTCAGTGGAGTGCTGCAGTTTTTAGGTGAGTTCACATACATTTGACCCATTCATGAGATTGAGTCACTCCAGTATTATTTCTTGGATATAACCTTTTAATGCTTCTGAAGTAAAAATTATGAAATATTATTTCAGTTTAAAATTACTGTTATTCTTGAATATCTGTTTGAATTTATTTCTGTGATGCACAGCTGAATTTTCAGCATAATAATCATTTTAATATTATTATTAGTGCTGGAAACAATGTTTTTGTGGATTTTATTTTTCAGGATTCAGATATGAATAGATGAAAATAGAACAGAAAAGACAGATCAGCATTTATCAGAAATAAAAAAAATATTTTGTACCATTATACATGTCTTTACTGTCACTTTTCATCAATTAAAAGTACTTTTGTAATATTTTCTTAATAAAATATATATATTTTTTACAGGTTTGTATAAGAAGTCTGGAAAGCTGGTTTTTCTTGGGCTGGACAACGCTGGGAAGACGACTCTCCTGCACATGCTCAAAGACGATAGATTAGGACAACACGTGCCCACATTACACCCCAGTAAGAGTCACAACAGAGCTGTGAGTAATGGGTAATTCCCATCAGGCATTGCTCAGGGCTGATTGTGTTTCTTTCAGCATCAGAGGAGCTGACCATCGCAGGAATGACATTCACTACATTTGATCTGGGCGGTCACGTACAAGGTCAGAACCATCATCTCACTTTAACTTTAATATGATAACTTTTACCCTGAAAGGAGAAGCGTATCCTGCGCGATACAAACACTTGAGAGGTTGAGAGGAGAAGCAGGTTTCTTGTTAAAGATGTTTGTTGTGAATATTTAGATGAAGGGACTTTTGTTTGGCTCACAGGAAGCCTTTAAATCTGCTGTAGTGAGAAATCTACTCAAATCGAGTTCATATTTAGAGATATTGAACGGAGCTTATGTAAAAAAGCTGTTGTTCAGCATTAGCTTATTAGATTTGCTTTGAGTTCGAAGCAATTTTATTGATTTTTATTAAATGCTTGCTTTTTTGTAATCTGTATCTGAATGTTTGTATCTCAGAGGATACAATACCCCTTTAGGGGAGGAAATCAAGATATAAAAGCATATATATATATATATATATTAGTGGTTTCAAATGATTAATCAAGATTAGTGTTGCAAAGGGAAAGTTGGAAAAAAAGTTTAAAAATTCTGGAATGTTTCCAAAATTTATTGGAAATTAATGTTTTTGCCTTGGTCACGATTAATTGCATCATAAAAGTTTTTGTTTACATAATAAATAAAAAACAAATAAAAAAATAAATATATATATATATTTTTTTTTTATATGAGTGTGTGTGTTCTGTACATTTATTATGTATAAAGACACACATACAGAGTATGTTATTTACACATTTTCAATGTATATATTTATTTTATTATTTATATAAATTATATCATATATAATTATATTTAATATATAAATGTAATATATTTTTCTTAAACATATACATGCAAGTGTCTGTATTAAATATATTCAGTACACACAAATATATTATGTAAACAAAAACTTTTGATTAATTGTTTGACAGAACTATATATATATAATATCTCATGTTTTTGTAATGGTCTGACAGTCAGGGTTTAGTAATAGAAGTGATATTGTGACCGCATCAGAAGTGTTTGGATGTAACCCAGCGGTTATTTCCAGTTTAGTGTTCAAACAAATCACAGGAACCACAGCTTTTGTGACTTCCACTTCAAATTTGGATCATAACTTGGTTAGAGACAGGCTTTGATCTGATAGCAATTTTAGAGTGCAACATTTAAAATAAAAAAATAGTAAATTATCTTTCCTGCTATATATAATGGCGCTTTTCCACTACACAGTACCAGCTCGCCTCGGCTCGACTCGACTCGGCTCTGTTTGGTTTTCCACTG
>JAUCMT010000065.1:1016557-1029443 GCA_032357475.1 Enteromius thamalakanensis
TCCTCTCCTGCTTAGTGCTGAAGTCCACTATCAGCTCCTTTGTTTTGCTGACGTTTAGAAGGAGGTTGTTCCTCTGGTACCAGTTTTCCACATTCCTAAGGTAGGGCGTCTTGTTGTTCAGAGATCAGGCCCACCACGATGGTGCCGTCAGCAAACATAATGATGGTGGTGGAGCGGTAGTGGCCACACTGTCATAGGTGTACAAAGAGTACAGCAGGGGGCTCAGAATACAGAGTGAGAGAGAAAGTGAGCGAAGCGAGGCTGAGAGGTGTCCGCCCATCTTTACTGCCTGTGGTCTGCCAGTTAGGAAATTACAGATCCACTGGCACAGAGATGAGCCGAGTCCCAGGTGCACAAGCTTGGTGGTGATTGTGGAGAGAATTATGGTGTTAAATGCTGAGCTGTAGTCAATGAAGAGCATTTTAACATAATTCCCCTCTCTAGTGTCCAGGTGAGTAAGTGATGTGTGGAGGAGATGAGAGATGGCATCATCTGTAGACCGGTTTGGACGATAAGCAAACTGTAGTGGATCAAGTGTGTCTGGTATTGAAGAAATGATAGTCGCTCAAAGCACTTCATCACTACTGAGGTGAGGGCTACAGGGCGATAGTCATTGAGGGAAGCAGGTGGAGGTTTCTTTGGGACAGGAACAATGATAGACTCTTTGAAGCATCTTTGGATCACCGACTGAGATAAAGAGAGGTTGAATATCTCTGTGAACACAGGAGCTAGCTGGTCTGCACAGGCTCTGAGAATAAGACCTGAGATGCCGTCTGGTCCTCTCTTGAAGGCTCTCCTCAGGTCATGCTCGGAGATGATGAACATGTTTCCGGTGCTGGCAGTGTCTTCCTGTTTGCAGCCGTTAACATTAATGCCGCTAGCATTGTGCTCCTGCTGGACTTCCTTCACCAGTGGGTCGTGGCTTTAACATCTGTGTTCTACAGTCAGCTCGAAGGCTGTTTCCCCCTTCACTTTAATCCATATCTTATCAATATAGTGCATTCCTTGAATTTCCATGAAAAATGCTTCTTCATGTGTCTGCCCCCCCAACCCATGCTACAACTTAAAAATATAAAAAAATTCTAGAAAAGTTGGCCTCCTCGACGGGGCCCCATTTGGCCCCTAGGGCGTTGGGAAGGTTACTTTTCCACAGGTCTGTTTCCATATGTAACGTCGAAGTGAACTCGACTGAAGAGGAACGTCTAAGGTTAAAAAGGTACTCCACGTTCCCTGAAGGAGGAAACGGAGACGTCACATCTCTTTGCCACGACCCTGGGTCGCGTTGACGCTGACTCAGCTCCTCAACGAAAACCTGCATGTGCAATCCAGCCGTGCCCTCTTATGCTCACGCTGTGATAAAGTGCACCTGGCTGTAATTATTGCACGCCAATATTTATTGGCCTTTTCCAAAAGACTCGAAGATGATTGGTCTTTCATGCGAGATCCCATATGTAACGTCTCCATTCCCTCCTTCAGGGAACGTGGGTTACCTTTGTAACCTTAGACGTTTTTTTTGTCATTTTTATTAAGTTGTATAAAAAGTATTAAAAACAACAAATAAATATAAAAATGTATATTTAAATACTTAAAAACAAAAACACAAAATATTTTTTTACAAATAATTAAATAAAAACCAATGAAAAAAAAACAGGAGAATCGTGGACATGTGAATTTGTTGAATCTTTTAAATATTCAATTAAAATCTGAGGGTGACTTCAAGATAATATTTTATTTTAAAGAGGTCCGGCTGACAAGAGTTAGCCATCTCTGCTGTAATTAAATTGAATACAGGAAGGACAAGAGAGAGTGAATCGATGGATCTGCAGCAGAGCTGAGTGTGATGAACCAGGCTCTGCTCCAATGACTCATGCACTGTTTTTAATTTTGACCTTGTGTGTAAGAAACACACTCTCGCTCTCTCCTCTATCTGAATGAGCTATCGCTGTTTCCTGTGGTCATCTCATAAATATTTGATCTGGTTCCAGCTCAAGCCTTGATGTTCTCACTGCTGTGTGTGTGTGTTTGTGTGTATACCTGTGAGGCGTAGTTGTGTCCGTCTGATCCACACACAGGTGTGGAGGGCGTCTCTGAGCAGGGTGTACAGTTATTAGCGTGAGTTTTCAGTCCAGACTGTCTCAATCTACAGCAAACACAACAAAAACAGCTCAATCCACAGTGAAACGACTCAATCAATAACATGACGCATTATTTGACATACTTTTCCCCCACATTTTTTTTTTTTCTTTTACTTTTCCTTGTTTTATTACATGATTGTTTTTTTAACAACATAAGGTTTTAATATGTAATTTTATTTATTGTAACTATTACTGTACATGTGATGTACATTTATTAAAAGCACATTTTACATATAATTTTTTAGCTTAAAAATAATTCACTCAGTTATTAATGATAGGTGTACATTTAAAAAAATATAATGAAAAGATTTGTATATTTTTAACTCTTATTTAGAACTTTCTTTACTTTTTTTTAAAATTAAAATACCTTTTTCTTACAACACAAATTTATTAAAAATAATATTAGTTTATTTAGTTACTTTAGTTAGTTATTTTTTATTTTAAAACACTTTGTAAATGTGGACAGTATTTTTCCGTTTAATTTAGCGCATAAATTCTATATCGATAATTTAAATGTCGCAAAAAACAAACACTTTTTGGAAACACCTTTTGTCGAGAAAATTAGCCTATTGGGAGCGTCCGTGTTAATGGTGTTGCTCGCATCAAAGCACCTTAGCCTAGTTCAAAAGCGCATTGAATCATATTCATATTATTGCATCAAAAATGTATATATGGTAAAAGGATGAATTATCTCTGAAGCATTAATATCTTAATTTGATGTTTCTTTTTAATACTTAAAAAAGTTACATTTATTAGGCCAAACAGCTTACTATACTCGTTTCAGAATAAAACATTATTCAAAACTATTCTAAATATTTATTTTATTAATGGACATTCATAATAAAAATGGTTGTGCTTTTGTAAATAATTGGTTGCTGCTGTCAAGAGCGCGTCACAAGAATGAACTGGAACTCTACATATAGGCTGCTACTTTTATCTTGTCGGTTAATAATAACCTTAATTAACATTACTATTTCCAATACAGTCTAATAAAATTTAATCAGGAAAACAACAACAACTGCACCTGTTTATGAAGAGCCTATGGCTTGATGCTGGAGAATCTAAACGGTCTATAACAAAGTACAAAAACATGAAAACTCATTAAACTTGCTATGTTTATGTAGGCCTCCATTATTTAATAATGGGCTAAGTTTTTTTTTCCAAATGGATTGAGAACACACTATTTGCATATGATTTGTGCAATAGGTAAAATTATGTAATTTTTTTTTATATTTAATTTTTTAATATTTAATTAGATTAAGAGGAAAAAAAAGGCTCCTCAGAAGATGTGATGTTTTGGAGGCCTGAGAAGATCATTGCTCCACTGAGTAACAGTGAAAGCTCTTGCATTAGTCAGACAACCCTTACACACACACACACACACACACAGATAATAAAACTATTACACACACACAGAGATGAACGATTGTTTCAGCAGATATGAAAGCGGAGGGTTATAATGTTCTGACCCATTAGTTTTTTCCGATTACACTAAAGCTCCGTGGACCAGATAAATGTCTCACACACACACACACACACACACACACACAGATGAAAAACTCTGCTGTTCTAGTTAATATCAGTCAGGAGCAGAGGAGACATAAGCCATTAACACTGAACACTATAAAGTAGATTTGAGTTGATTTGTTCTTCTATTTAGCACATGATTGGATCATTAAATCTTCTATGGAGGATCATATAATCTCAATTTCACTGATTTCTCTTGTATTATGTTGAAATTCTGAAATTCGGAGGTCATAACATATTGATTTTTTGATGATCAGAGTGATGTGTAATACTTGATGTATAAAAATTGTATAATTTTATTATACGTTCGGGATCAGTACTTTTCTAGTCTCTGTTTCTCACCAAGTCTGCATTTATTTGATGAAAAATAGAATAAAATTGTCAAATATTATTTCAATGTAAATCAGCTGTTTTCTATGTGAGTATCTGTTAAACTAATGTATTTCTGTGATGTTCAGCATCATAACTCCAGTCTTCAGTGTCAATCACAATAATATACTGATTTATTATACTACGGGGCCGTTGAATGCTTTAATCTGATTGGCTGACGAACGTTCTGAGGTGTGCAATTATTTCCAAGGAAACGCACGGCGAACGTAGTTCCAGGCAGCTCTCTTGACCGCATTACAGTTCCATATCACTTCACATAGTTAACTGTAATAATCACACGTCCTTGAACACACACCACGGTTACACACTCACACAAAAACGTGTTGTCAGCGCTGCTCTGACGATTTTATCAGTTAGTCTAGTGTAGCAACTTAAAGGCTACACATGACATTTCTCACTAGCGAGGTAATAACAGCGCTGCATCTTAAAGCAGACGTACAGTTTAGAGACGGTGCTTCAGAGCCATACAAGCGCTCTCTCTGTTTCTCTTTCTCTGTGTCCCTGTCTCTCGCTTTCTTTCTAATAACTTCATTATTAACTGCATTATTCTGCTATCAACGGCTCAAGCCTTCATTGCCAGCTTTAAAATGATGTTTTGAAACGAGCGAAAGAGTCGTTGGATGAGATGCGGAAGAAATAATCCTACTCACAATAGCGATATAAGTAGAAAAACCAGATGAATCCCTTGAAATATATCATCTGATCGATGTCTTGAGGTGTGGCAACCGTAGTATAAGCGGAATCATTGACTCCGGACTCCGCTTCGCGTCGTGACCGCATCACCACCTCGGGTGTGCATTATTTTTCTAATAATTCAACGGCCCGCCGTCAATTATTCCTTACATAATAATCACTTATTAATCATTTGTGAATGTTTTGTAGATGAACATTTCATCATCAACTGATCTCTTATAAAAGACTTATAACCATCCGCTATTCTAAAGTGTTACCAGTGTTATTTTTAATGAATACTCACACTATTATTCTTCCATGTTTTTATTTTAACAGTAAACCTCTTTTGTGCAGCACCTGCCAAAATAATTTTTTCTCATTTTATTAAAATAGAACATTTAGTCATCATTTGATTATTAGAAAAATGAACATACTGTACACAACAAATAATTTCTTCAGATAAAAACTAAACATTTCACAGAGCACCAAGAGTTTGTATTAATACAATGTAGACATGCTTTTGGATGAATTAAATAAAACAAACTGCATAAGGGCCCAATTTAACAAAAACAAACAAACAAATCCTCTAAAAAAAAACTTTTTTTAAATACAATGCATTTCCAGGTTGTGGGCTTCAGAAGCACATCAGAACTCTATGAGGAGTAGAATTATAGTGCAGGGATGAAACTTTCCTAAGTAGGTCTGGGGAAGAAATATCCGAGCTGCTTCGTGGTCTAGACTCCAGCTCTTCTCACTTTGGAGGTGCATCATGGGATGCTTTTTAACGCTAGTGGTGGTTGAGGAGAGACCCCCCCTCCCACATGATTGTAAAATGCTTTGGCACTACACAGTAAAGTCATCCATTCAACTAGAGAAGAATCATCACTAGTCCTTCACTATCTGCTACAACTTCTGTCCACAAAGCCCATTTCAAGCCTTCAAACCTTCAGAGATGCAGCGAGGCCAAACTTTGGTCTTGTAGTGTGATTTCTCCCTCGAGGCCTGAGGAACACCGCTTGAAGACTTTGAGCCTTTCAGAACTAAACTACACGTTTGTGAAGCAGCAAAAACACAGAGAAGGTCCTGAAAACTTCACCATGTCCATATTCACAGACGTGAAGCACTTCATTCCTGATCACAGCAGACAGCTTCCCAATCAGCAGAAGCACCTTAAAACCAGCCTCACGTGCAGAAAAACAGTGCATTCGTTTCAGAGACAGAGCACTGGATTCCCCAGGAATCACAATCACTGTCCTTCTTCACAAAACTCCTCCTTAAAGCTTCTCAAGGTTTCTTTACAAACTCCTCAGATCTGGGCTTTTATCACATAGCACAAAATACAAATACATATTAGTAATAGTGATGTTTTTTCACACTTGCAAGTTTATATATCTTACGACCTTTTGGAGTTTATATTCTGAGGAAAAAAAGAATAAAAGTCTGAATTAAGAGAAAAAACATCTATATCTACGTTTCTTATGTTCATCAAAGCTGTATTTATTTGATCAAAAATACAATTAAAATGTATATTGTGAAAAACTGCATGATATGCTTATGTTTTTTTACTTTTTATTAATCAGAAAAAGTTTAAAGAAATAAAAATTAAGCAGCACAAATCTTTCCAAGATTGTTAATAAACATATTTCTGAAGATGATGTGACACTGAAGACTGGAGTAATGATGCTGAACATCACAGAAATACACTACACTTTAATATTATAGAAAGCCATTATTTTAGATTGTAATAATATTTCACAATACTAGTGTATTTTTGATCAAACCCTTGGTGGAAACAAGTTTATAGAAATGTTTTTCTGAGATCAGACAGAATCAAAACTCTGTTTGGATTTAATGGTGACTTTATTGATTATCTTTTAGACCGCACTATTCTAGTATTTCTCGCATGACTTGTTCATCATTTCTGCTCTCTCACTTCGGATAAAAGCTTTTCCTTAAAGAGCAAATGGAAATGTATAAATAAATCTGCAGTATATAAGTGATTTGTCTCTGAATTGTGCTTCCATGAATACTGAATACTGATGAGCAACAACATGACGGAGCAAAAACAGTGCATCAATAGAGGATCATCCATCACAAACCTCTCATAAAACATCTGACAATAAAATATCATCAGCAACAGAGACCGCTGCTCACGCTTCACTTTATGTGTCTGTGTTGCATAAACACAAATAATAATATATTACAATAGAATTATTTTAGGTAAAAATCATTTTCCAGTTTTCCCAGTCATGATTACTGGATGAAGATGATAAAATAATAAATAAATAAATAAATTCATACATACATATATATATATATATATATATATATATACTTATATAATTTTATTTTTTTTTTTTCAGTTTTCTTACAACAAAATTTTTTAAATACAATATTTTTCCAGTTTTACCCGTAATGATTACGGAATAAACACAACAATAATATTATATTAAATTAAAAAACATTTAAAACTACATTGTAACTATAACTTAACTTTTAATGAGTTTAATCCATGACTTTTCTACAAAGATTAGTTTGAATTTAATCATTTTAATAACTTCTCTATACTTCAAATGTTAAAATCCCCTGCCACTGATAATGAGAACATGAAATAGCATATTAAGCACAAATTAAACAAAGTCCCAGCCACAAGATCGCTAAAGTAAAGTGTGAAAACTTACAGGAACACCGTGGTGTTTGGTAAAGAGCTGGGCTGCATGGTTTCCGTCAGGTCCGCGTCATTACACACAGCCTTCACGCGCACGCGCTGCCTGTTGAACTCCTTCGGTCTCTCCTCGATGCAGCGACAGCTGCCAATCATCAGCTCGGGACAGTGTCTGCTGCCGCGCGCCGCCGCGAGCGCCGCCAACAGCGCGAGCAGCACCTTCATCTCCATCTGCGCCGTCACGTTACTTCCAGCCAATCTGGGATCAAATGATCGGTCATCTCAGGGATGATCAAACACAGAGGACAAGCGGTTTCCAGTCATCACAGAAGCACCTGGACAGGATGATGACGACGCGTAAAAACAAAACTCAGTATTCCCAAATCAAAGCCAAACCTGCATTACGCGTTTAGATTAGGTTTGCGCTTCTCTTTATCCTTAGTATCCAAAAGTGCAGAAAACTTCTGTCTGAGTGCGCTTCTCAGTTTGCGTGACTTGTGCAAGTGCGCACTGCTGTCAACAGGTTGCTGTTGCTGGATGAAGTAACTTCTAGCGATGCGCGTCCAGTCCCTCACGCGTTCCTCCTCCCGGCGTCGCGTCCTAGTACGCTGAAGGCCTGCCTTATGAATAACAATGACGCATCGTGACATTTCCCAATATGAGGACCTGACTGGCTGTCCTCGGACGCTGGTGGGCGGGAGTTAGTCAGGTGGCCAATTACTATACGCTATGGGTGATTCATGAATATTAATTAAGCTGGGCGCTTCAGAAAGAATTTCGAGCGACGTCAGCACGCCCTCATTAATATTCATAAGGCTTTTCTTAGCCATAGTACAATTTAAACACGGTCCCTCCCGGCGAACAAACTTTTCATTGGCTCAAAGCTCCACACGACATGATTATTCATCACGAAGAGACATGGATATGTGAAACTCCAGACTATTTCATCATATATAAGTTTGATTTATAAAGTCTACATCTATGGATTAAGAAATCCCCAAAAAACATATTTACATAACACAAACTCCTGTGTAAGGTCCTGATGGGTTTTGTCCCTCATATGATGGAGCTTAAATGTTTGCCTGTAAAGAAAAAATACAGAACTCGTTTAAAACACATTTCTGAATAAATTAAAGTCAAAGGAATTGAAGGCAAGAGCTATGGAGATGTTTTTTTCCACTCATGACTCAAATAAAATGAATTGACTAATCCTTCCAATCCTATGAGTTTCTTTCTTCAGTGAAACATAAAGTAAGGTATTTTACACAATCTTTGCTGCAAATCATGCACTTAAGACATATATGAGAACCAATGGTGTTTATAGCATCAATGATATAAAGTAATGTTTATGCAGTATTTTTGAAACATTCATGAGGTTTGAGAGCTCTGATTTTAATTTAAGCATCCAGAACTCTAGAAGACTCAAAGTATGGCACACTATCTTAAGGAACTATGCTTTTGTCCTTTTTGCACCATAAAAAGAAACAAAATCGTCTCCCTCTGTGGGTGGGGAAACAAGATGGACGACAGATTTTTTAATAAATAGTTGACTGGAAAATTAAGATGTGCTCAGTTTCTGGCTATCTGTGATGAGTGTGTTTCTTCATCAGATCTGGAGAAATGTGCCTCAGCAATGGATGTGAATGGGTGCCGTCAGAATGAGATCTCACACTAATCCCCAGCACTCCAGTCCATCAGTTAACATCTGGAGAAGACACAAGATGAGACTAATCCAGCACTTCTCCAGATGTTAACTGATGGACTGGAGTGCTGGGGATTATTCTGATGTTTTTATCAGACTCTCATTCTGACGGCACCCATTCACTTCCATTGCTGATGAGGAAACACACTCATCCTGATCTCGGATGGCCTGAGGATGAACACATTATGAGCTGTGCCTGTATTATTCCTTTAAAGCTGTATGTGCAGCTGCTTTGAGAGCCAGACAATCTTCCACACTGAATGGGCTCTCATTATTCACATCGAGCGAGCGGCCGCTTTCTGACCGGCTGACCAGTCCCGAGTTTCCCATAATTCACTGCATGACAGCCAAACATGAGGCAGCTCTTTTCCTCTCAACCACCGACAATTTCTCATTATCTCTCCCTGCATCTCTCTCTGGATCTCTGGGGAAGAGCCGCTGTTGGGTTTAGTGCTCCTCTCAGGTTGCTGCTGGAGAGCTTGTTTAGACAGATGTAGCTTCACCTCGGCGCTGGAACGAGAATCTTCCCTCGCGAGACCGAGCTGCGCCGTCCTGACATCATCTTCTCAAATGATGAATCTCTAGATGGAGAATAAAAAGCAGGCGCGCAGATGCAGTCCGTCTCTCCAGTAATGAGAAGCAGAAAACTTCAGCAGCCTCTTGATACTGAGTAAATATTTTCTCAGTGGTAAAGAAAGAGCGTTCGAGCCTCCCTAAACACCAGAGCGATAAATAAACGCTGCGAGGATTACAGACTGAGAGTGTCTCAGATTAAACACATGTGGAGAAATATCTGCGTCATCATGAAGACTAGCAGCAGCAATTAACTAGTTAAAGATTAACACTCCTCAACTAAACTAACTATTTGATAAAAAAAAAAAAGAATAAAAGTGACCAATACACATTTACACATGCATAATATATATATATATATATATATATAGTACAGATACACACAGATATATACATACATAAAAATTTTACATACCCATAAATGTTTTTATTTGAACATGTATGTGTGTGCATATATAAATATATGTACATAATTACGATTATATTACATGTATAAAATATCTAATTAAACAATAGTACAAATTGAAATACATAAAATAATATATTAAATATTGGATATTTACATATAATATACATGTGCATTAATGTGTGCATTATATTATTACTCATTTAATATATATATATATATATATATATATATATCCTATTAAATGAATAAATACATTAAATAAATATTGAATTAAAGAAGTAATGAAATATGTAATAACATATATGTTTTACATTATTAATAATACATAACTAATATAATTAAATATTTTATTAACCAAAATGAATTTTTATGATCTGAGCTAGTTTCCAGACAATATTTTAAAAACAATGATTGTAGATTTGTAGTTATGAAGGAAAATAAAAAAAAAGTTATTGCCTCCAGTCTCCTTTACTAAACACCCGTCTTATTCTTCTATTGCAGTTTACTGGATGAGAAAAAACAATCTGTGATGATAATTACAAGCTGTCATTATGGTGAAATGAGGAGGCACTTACAGCAAACAAACAGGTAAACAGCTGTGTCGTCTGTACCAACCTGATCTCACAGAATTCCGTGAAATAAACACGAACTCTTAATGCACAATTCCGTGTAAGTATCACGTAATGATCAAAAATTGCGTGATGGGCTCACGTAAAAGATTACAATGTAATTCAGTGACAGGCATCATCCGTGATCCACACACGAATTTGGATTAAAACACAGAGAGTTCGCTGGGCACTGAAGTGTCATCCCCTGATTTGGGCTGGCACTTCCAGCTAACTGTGAAACCTTTTATCCGGGTTCTTTGATTAGCCCTAAATCTCCGTCAGCTGTTTTTAAATGCAGCGCCAGTTTATGAACAGAGCCGTACATCACTGAGAAGCTGCGCCATTGATTCACCCGCTAAACTAAACCGTAGCTTCACAGTGATGTACGGCTCTGTTCATAAACTGGCGCTGCATTTAAAAACAGCTCACGGAGATTTAGGGCTAATCAATTTACTGATGAGATACGCATAATATATTGTGCGATATATACAGTATATATATCGCCCAGCCCTAGAGGCAGGGAACCAAAACCCCACTGGTGACAGAAATTGAGAAAGAAAACAAAATTCCTTGGAGAAAGGATTGATACTGAAGCCACAAAAAACACCTAAAACAGAAGCAGACAAACAGACAGAAGGAAGTAGTCATACAGAGTTTACAGCAGAACACACTTCTGTAGCACGTATTGCTCTTCAGTTTCACAAAGTTCAAATGTAAGTGTTTTATAATAATTCAGATTGATAAAAAGAGGAATAATCTATAAGAATAAGACCTTGTATTAGAGATCCAGTGAGAAGGAACATCAGCAGTGTTTCCATCATTCACCTTACAGCAGAACATACACAATATAAAACACACATTTAGGTCAGTGTTATAATACATAATTGACAAGAAAGCATAGCTATATCTTCTCTGTTACAAATGGAGAGCTTCAGTTTTACCGCAGTGGTGGAAATTACCAAAAATCACTGGGGCTTCTTTTCTCATGCGTTTAATTATAAAACACTTTATAATATAAAATTACATTTAATTACAACTTATTTAATGATTTCCACAAACCTTCTTGTATATAAAGACAAGCACCTGCAATTCCGGCCAAATTAAATTTAGAGATGGGATTTATGGCTCTTTGAGGGGATCCAAATCTTTGCGATCTGTTCCTTTCAAAGAGCCGTCCAAAAGAACTTTTGGCTCTTTTTAAATATTTAGTCAGTTTTAAGAAGCCAAGCTGGGGGCATCTCAGTTTATCCCGGGAATAATCACTGGGAGGTATGATGAGGTAAGATTTGTAGTCAAATAACTAAAACCACCAAAAAAACGTTAATTTATTAACCACTAATTATTTTGTATACTACATAAAGATGTAGTTTTGCGTTGCGATTAAGCAATAACGTCATCACGCAAAGTAACATGTTACTGTAATAAGAACCTATTTATTGTACTTGTGGATGTAATGTTTTAATAAAATACATGGCACCTCAGAGAGTAGAATTTGGTTGGGATTACGCTTGTCAGATACTACGTGATGACGTCACTGATGTGCAAATTAGTGCTTGACATCATCTGGCAACATTTAGCTACTTTTCGGGCAGGTTTAAAGGAAATATTGGCAACATTGATGCTGTTAGGCAGAAGCCTATAACTGTTCTGTCTCATGAATTAATTTGTGTGTATCTGTTTGAAACACGCCTAGGAAAAAAAGAAAGAATGGCTCCCCCCCAGCCGCGACTAGGATCCCATTATTCATGTTTATGAGCTGTTCAAAAGAATTGGTTCGTTCGCGAACGTCACAACGTACAAGATTTAGTCATTAAATGCATTTTGTGCCAAAACAATGATAACTGATCCTCAGTATAGCCCACATAGACTTCTGCTGTGCTTACTGTGCGAAGAGTTCTGCAAAAGAGAACTAAGTATTTAGAAATGGGTCCTAGCGTCTGTAAAAAAGTGTAACAATATTTTTCTACCAGTTATGTGTTTTAGAACATATAAAAGCATTTGCCAATCTATACAACCCTTAGTCTATGGCAAATACAGCGTTGGTCTCCCACAAACATGCATACTACTCCAGACAGTAAAGTGTCAACCACAATTTCAAGAGTTCTTGTTTCCTGGTAATAAAATAGAGTATATGTATAGCACAAATTTGGCGAGCTGTCTGGGGAGCGAGCCGGGAAAACGGCGAACTCCGAACCCTAGGGAAAA
>JAUCMT010000065.1:1029543-1049190 GCA_032357475.1 Enteromius thamalakanensis
CAAAAGAGTCGTTGGATGAGATGCGGAAGAAATAATCCTACTCACAATAGCGATATAAGTAGAAAAACCGGACGAATTCCTTGAAATATATCATCTGATCGATGTCTTGAGGTGTGGCAACCGTAGTATAAGCGGAATAATTGACTCCGGACTCCGCTTCGCGTCGTGACCGCATCACCACCTCAGGTGTGCATTATTTTTCTAATAATTTAACGGCCCGTCGTCAATTATTCCTTACTTATTAATGTTAGAAACAGTCATGCTGCTTAGTAGTTTTTAGGAACTTTTGATACTTTTTCAGGACTCTTGTATGAATAAAACATTAAAAAGAATAGCTTTTATATAAAACTGAAAACTGCTTAAAAGTTAGAGATCATCTTTTTTTTTTTTGCTGTTCTTCTATATGAAGAAGTCAACACTTCTATTTAGCAAGGATATGTTAAATTGATCAAAAGTGATAGTAAAGAATGTTGTATAAGTGATGTTCTTTAGTAAGATGCTGATGACGCTGTGAGGCCGTGACTGACCTGTGCTGGAGTTTCTTGCGGTTCACACACATGGCTCTCTGATAGCCCTGAGCCACACACACTTTATGACGACTGCACTTGACCTTCTGACACGGATCCTTAGTGGTGTCCAGACCTGCAAAAAAAAACACCCGGAAATGCATGTGGATATATCTCATGAAAATTACAGACAGAATCTTTTACATATAGTACATATATTTACTATTTACATATCTATCCTTTAGCATTTCAGTTTCAGTTTTTAAAATTATGTACTATGTACATAATTATGTACTCAACTGTATTTTTATTATATTTTAATAATCCATTTAGATTATTTTAAACTTCATATCTAGGAATTTGTAAACTTTTCTTTTTACTTAAAATCATTTAATTAAAAATACATTAGTATACACATGATTAAAAATTTTGTCAGCTAAATATATTCACTAGAGAAAATGTGTGACTTTTTCAGTATTGGAAAAAATGTTCTGCATGATTGTAAAAACCCTGACACGTCAATGCCATTACTGTGATGTGAAGTTCCTGCTGTTGGGGTTTATGTTAGGATAATGTGCGTGGAGGGTTATTGCTCAAAGCCTGCGAGGCGAGTAATGTCTGTGATTTCTGTCTGAAATCATCCCGACCGAATTCAGCCTTGAAGCTGCGCTGGAGGTGTTTCCATAGAAACACCAGAGCGCTGCAATTCCTGCGCTATATGATTTGTAGCACACTTACAAGCTTCATAAATTCATGAGAGCCGCCGCATCGAGAGCCACAGAGAAAGAGGTGTAAAGAGTCGAAGGTGTTTGATTTAACACGGGACTCATCTGTCCACATTTACTCTTTTTGGTGTATTTATTCTATTCTGATTCCCAATGACAACTAGAGATCATCTAATCTTTATAAACATTATTTCTTACCTTTGATAAGTTCAAAACCCGTAAGAACACAAATTAATTCATGACAGATTTTTCATTTTTGGGTAAAATATCCCTTCAAAACTAGAGCTGTAACACGTTTTACATGTTCAATTGATGTGACTGATTTTTCATAATAATAATGTGTTAAAGTGATTAAGACAATTCAGGCACTGCACTGTTGATGATCGTTAATGAACAAATGCACGGTTTTGACTGAATCAAGTGAATCAATGAACATAGTCACAGGCTGAACTGCTGTTTGGAGAAGACCTCATTTATTTGTTTTGACAAATTATTACAATTTGTTTTGCAAACTATCCTAGAAGCTAAGTTCTGTTCATTTGAAGGCATTGAAACGGTGACTGTTTATTCGTCTTGAGATGTAATAGCATTGTGTTATTTTTTCTGGTAACAAGTCTTTATATTTTTGTCTTTCTTTTATTTTGTCTTGAATCAGCTATTTGAACACTTGAGTAAGCCAATGATTCAGTAACTCATTCATGAAGACAGTAACTGCTTTTGTTTGATTTGTTTTTGAAAAATCAATCGTTTGTACAAATTAAGTAAGACAGTGATTCAGTAAATTTTTCATTAAGAATCATTCAGCTCTTTAAACAAACTGAGTGGGATAATTATTCAGTGATTCATTCAAGAGACACTCACTTGCTTCATTTCTGAATAAATCAGGTGTTTGTCTGAATCGAGTGAGCAAATGATTCAGTGACTAACTCATAAAAACGGTCACTTGCTTTGTTTCTGAATGAATCAGCTCTTTAAATGAACAAATCAAGTGAACCAGACTCTCTGAAAAACACTCTCACTCGCTACACTTCTGAATTAATCAAGTGTTTGAATGAACTGAGCGAGCCAATGATTCCATTGATTCATTAATAAACAGAGTCACTTGCTGCATTCTGAATAATTCAGGTGTTCGAACAAATCGAGGGATTGATTCAGTGAGTCATGATTCAGTGAGTCATGATTCAGTGACTCACTTCTTAAGAAAGTTACTTGCTTCATTTCTGAATGAATCAGCCGTTTGCATGAATTGGTTGAGTGAATTATTCAATGACTCACTCATCAAGACAGTGACTTACATATTTAACGGGTATTTAATGCTATATTCAAATTCATAATGACTTGAATTTTTAAAATCAATGTGTAATTAATAATAATTAATCTAGTTGAAACTATACTACAGTGTAGATTAACACTAGACCCAACTATAAATCATTTCATCTGACCAAATCCAGCTTCTGAATGAAATTAAGCAAAGCTGCTCCTGTACAAACCTCAAGATCCCCTTTTCACCCCCTTTTAATCTTCCTTTCAAACAAAAGCCCTTTCTGATCCACGATGTGATGTGTTGAGTCCCACTGAGGCTGTAATTACTGCCACATTAGATGGGATTTCAGACAGCAATTCATAATTGTCTGCAGGTCATGAAGTCAATATGACAACACTAGTTTAGAGTCACTGTCCAGCAGCAGACATTCTCCAATAATAGAGCGTTTAGGAATTCATTCTAGGCATGAAATATTCACTGTAAGCAGATCAGAGCTGTCTGGGGATAAACTTGAAAAATACAGACATTAAAAGAACATCATGTAGCTACAAAATAAAAACGCTCAAATAAATCAGAAACCAGAGAACTATAAACATGTATTTACAGGACAAGGTGTTTTGATCTGACTAAAAAGTTATTTTTTAATGCGAAACATGCATTCATCTATATATTTTTTTATTACAGAGTGAAAAGTAAGGGGGAACTGTTTCAGAATGTTTTTTTTTTCATCTTTAATAATTTTTCTATATCGTGATGGACAGATTGATGCTGGAGCTTCAGGGACAGAGGCAGGAGAGATTCCTCTCTGATCTTACGAGCAGAAGAATAAATGCATTTTATGAGTGAAGACGGATTATATGTGTGTTAAAATAGAAATGCAGTCACAGCTCCAGAGAAGCACATCGAGCGGATTTATCCAGAGCAAAGCAGAAATACTGGTTACCTTACAGATTTACATTAACAAATACACAGAGCTGATTAGTTTTGAGTTGGGTCTGGACAGAGTTATTACAGTTAGAGTAAATTAAAACAACAATAAAAAAAATTATTTAATCAAACTTTAATAAATTTGTATATTTTTATGCAATTTTTTTTGTTTAATTTTAATGTTAGTGGTTGTAATAAATGTATTTTAGCTACTTTTAAATAAACAATTTTAGTTGACAAGCCTTTTTTATATATATATAGTGAAAATAAATACGCAATAAATATTTTGCGTACCTAAAAATTCTCATCTTTTTTAGTATACTTAAAATAAACATTTAATAATAAACATTAAATATTATAAAATGTAAAAGAAAACAAAAACATAAAAACTGCATTGAAACAGAAATAAATATAAATAAAATGTAGCTAGATATTAAAGAAATTACAAAAACAAAACAATTACTAAAATTAAAAAAATATAAATAAATATATATAATCCAACCCAAAAAAAATAATTGCACTTCAATTTAAAAAAAGAAAAAAGGATCTGTTCTTAGTAACTGTTTTTGCATTGTAATATTTTCATGACAATTTTCTCATTATTGTAATGAGAACGTGAAAAAAAAAAATGCAATTTTGGTTTAAGCATAAAGGTATTACAAAAAATGACAATCACGAAAAAAAAAAAAAAATTATTATTATAAAAATGTGCATAAAAACATGATAAAAAAAAAAAAAAGATCTTATTTCTGATAGAATAAACGACACGATTTGTTATCTTATCAAGTTTGGTATTTTATAAGCGAAGAGGAAAAGTTGTGTTACTCACTTTCATCTGAAGCTTGTGGACCCTCCGGCATACGGATGTAGTCATCCTGATGGGAAATCATTAAATAAACACATGTGACGTAAACAAAACACATTTAAAACATGCTTCTTTATTATACAAAATATTAATTTAGTCAAATGAATCAGGGTGTTGTTGGCTTGAACTTATACAGCCGTTTAATGAAAGTGTCAGTAAACCAGACTGTTAATGACCTCCGGTGAAACATCACACACACACAGATACAAACCTCGACTTCCTTTAGCGTGAGGCCGGCGGAAAGCAGGTATGAAGAGAGAGAAAATGAGATATAAACTTAGAAACACATGAAGGAGGACAGCTCCGCACTTTGCTTTAATTGTCATCTATTAATATGATCTGGGAGAATATGAGCCGAGGGATTTCCCAGCGGTCTCCGGGAATCACAGAAGATCAGTGTTTTTAAAACGAATAGGTTCAAGCAAGGACTGCCAGAGCTATTTATAGTGTTTAGCTTTTTGGCAATAATATGTTATCTAAAAGATCGTGCACAAGCAACATTAAACAAACGTAAAAAAAGATCTTTAACTTTGCCATCTGCAAGTTTACAAGCAATCCTTCATCCTCAACCTTGCCTCTCTGTTCATCTCCAATTATGAAGTCAAAATAAAATAAAATCTTCCGATATTTCAAGAAACAGTTTAGTTATACATTATACATTTATATAAGAATATAGATTTTAAGGAATCATTTAATGAAAAATGTAAAATCTTCTGTTATTATTTACTAATCTTTGCCTGTTTATCTGCCTCTTTGTGGAACTGAAACAGTGTGAATGAGGGAAATTCAATTAAATGCAATAACAGTAATAAAATGTTACAATAGGCTATTTTACAGAACCACTCGATCAAAAATGAACATTTTGCCATTATAAACTTATATCCTCACGTTATCATTATATTATTATTATACTGCTATAATTACATCTTTGCCATTCTAAAGCTGTATGTTATTTAATTTTTTTCAATCAATGACTATATCAAGATACGAAACACATTTTAATAATGTTGTAACTCTAACCAGAGCTGGAGAAGAGCAGATTTTCAGCAAAAAGTGAAATTGGTTTTTTGATACTGAAGTATATAATAATATATAACTGATGAAATAAAAATATTCTAAAAAATTTAGATTTATAGATTATCTGAAAGATGAATAAATCTTTCCACAGATGTCTGGTTTGTTAGGAGAGAGTAATATAAGGAAATCTGGAAAATCACCTAAAAAGTAGTCTAAATTAAGTTTTTAGCAATGCTTATTATTAATCATATATTAAGTTTTGACATATTTACAGTAGAAAATTTACAAAATGTCTTTTAAAGCATGATCTGTACTTGTCTATTGTTACTTGTGCTGCTTTTTGACTGATTTTGCACTTCCAGGCTCTATATATATATATATATATATATATATATATGTATATGTATATATATGTAAATATGTGTGTGTGTGTGTGTGTGTGTGTATATTATATATATATATACACACATACATACATATACACACACACACGTTGTCAGTCCCTCTGCAGACGCTCTTTCTGAAAACTCTGTAAGACGTGAGTTTGTCCTTCTGCAGACTGAAGCTGAAGAGTGAACAGAGAACGTGTCATCATCAGACACACAGAGACTGACAGCAGCTCAGCTTCAGCTCAGCTTCTCATTATAATGTTGTCGAGCTCCTGGAGCGAATCCTACCGGGAAGCTCAGCTGAAATTTAGTTCCAATTAAATTTGCATGCTTGACGCGGCGCCGGCGCTGCACACGCATACTGAACCCACATTCACATTCTTCCAACACAATCAATCTGTGATTCTGTAGCGCTTAAGAGACGCTCTGTTCAATTAGATGCAGACAAAGCCCTGGAGAATCCACATAACGGAAAACAAACAGGCTGACACTAGTGCTCCATCACTACCTGCTTTTCAATGGCTGCTGCCAATACTGATGTCCAGAGATCACAAAATATCTGCTTACTTGCTGCTGGTAGATCATTATGAGAGTAAAAAGCTACTGTCTTCATTGACAGCCATTCAAAAGTACATACGTTTGCTCTGCCAGCAACATATTGTATGTTAGAATATTATAAAAGATATGGACTAGACATGTGCATATACGCAGTGGGGCAAAAAAAGTATTTGGTTAGCCACCAATTGTGCAAGTTCTCCCACTTAAGATGAGAGAGGCTTGTCTTTTTCTTCACAGGTGTACCTCAACTATGAGAGACAAAATCCAAAAAATCACATTGTAGGATTTTTAATGAATTTATGTGCAAATGAACGCTGTGTTTGTAATGGTGTGTGATTTCCTGGCTGATGACCCAGCAGCTCTCGCTCACAGAAAGCCTTGCCGCAGACGCTGTATGTCACTCTTCTTCATCTGTCAGCCTGTGATCTGTGGAGTGGAGCATTTTCTCCCCAAACGCTGATCTCTGCAGCAACACTTGTAGCTTCATTCCCAGAGAAAACTGCGACATCAAGTGAGTTCTACACAGACAGCATCCTAATTATGTGTCTACATCCTTACATCAAAATTGGCCTAAAAAGCAAAATGCGGTCTAATCTTGGGACAGTTTTGATTAACTATCAATATATATGCTCAATTTTCGGTATGTTTTTTTATTAATGTCTATATAGCTTTTTGTTTTTTTATAAATAAAGTTAAACTAACAATGAAATACTGCCCTGACATTATATTTCAGTTGAGATTTATTATTTTTATTTGCAGAAAAATGCAGAAATGTTAAACAGAGTTATTATAGTTAACTAAAATAGAATTACATTAAATTGTAATGACATTACAAACCCTGTTATAGGTGTACTGTGTTAAGCGAACTTAATCGCACTTGCACTTGTTGAATCTGATTGCTTCTACTGTCTTCATGTCCTAAAAGCATCTGCTAAATGGAAACGGATGCTTGTGCTTAAAAAGAAACTTTTGGTACCGTCCCAGTGTCCTGAAATGCTTTAAAATGCTGTCTATCTAGCCGGCTCGCTATGTTTTAGAACAGACTAAGTGTGCATTGCATCTCTTTTTTAAAGACCGTCACAAGAGCCACTCCAGAGTGTTTCATTCACTTTCCCCATCTCTATTTTCTTTCTCCACGCGTTCTCACAGCGCTGCCATTACTGACAGACACGGCCTGAGAAATAAAAGCCCTGCTGCCGTGTCCTGTCAGAAATGCATTAAGGCTCTCCACAGACCGCGGTTTCATATCAGTCCGTCCACACGAGCACCATGAAACTGAAGTCGAGCGCGTGTCTGATTCTTCCCGGGCAGAACCCAAACAACCTCCGGCCCACAGCTCTTATGTGGCCAGAATAAATCCTCATCACAGTCTGAAGCCGCCAGCTGCACTTTTAGATTCGCTTGCAACTCCACAGCAATGAGAGACCAGAAAACTGACTCCAGTCACAGTCCAGAAGATCATCCTCAGCGTTCACATACAGTCTGAAGCAGGAATAATAAATCAGTAGCAACTATGATGGATGTTTCCCTCGCCTCCACTCGCTGTATAATGTTAGTCAGGGTTTTATGACCCAAAAACATGAATCATAACTTCACACTGAACACTAAATAAGATTAAAATGCAAAAGATAAAAAGTAAACGCCACTCAATGAATCAGGTAATGTACAAATCTGAACACAAAGTTCTTCCACATTAACCCAAAATAATCAAAAATAAATAAATAACATATAAAGAGATTCTCACTGAAGGCATCAAAACTATGAATGAACACATGGAGTTATGTACTTAAAACAAGGTGTCAAATGTCTGTTTAATTCTACAGGAAACACTGGCTCTGCTTGTCCAACACTTTCCCTTTAGTCACCGTAAAAAAAAAAACATCAAGCTAAATCATTTAAATGAGAAGACTTCCTGTAAAACAGTTTCATCTAAAGCAGCCTCATCCTGAGGGTAACGTGTCTTTAGCTCGAACACAAAAAACACAAAGACTTCCCGAGGACCTGGAGATGAAAGACTTCCAGGAGAAAGGTAGAAGCGCTCTGTTATAAGGTTTGATATTCTGAAGCCACACGCTTCTGTCAGCCGTGATTTACGATTCTTCAAAAGACACAATACCTGGAGATCCGTCTGTGTCTTCAGCCAGAGATTGTAGCACCACCTTAAATTATTCCCAGCTATCTGAAAGCCGATCTGACACCCGAGAGGGTTTCAAATGAAGACTTTCAGATCACAACGCTACACAAACTGCTTCACCGCATGAGACCGCGTTTCTACACGGCTCACAAAAACACACAAGAAAGGCTTTCGCTGTCAAAAGAAAAGCGGCTCGGTCCAGTGAAACACTAAAATAATCCACATCCTATCAGATCTGACTTCTGACAGCAAATCAAAAAACTCTTGAGAGTCTTGCTACAAGTCTGTTAAAGTAAGTTAAACTACTGACATGTTTATATCCCTCTACCTACCGTTTTAATGTCAAGAATACTGAGATTTGCAACCAACTTGCTGAAAATAATCCTCAGGCCACCCGAGGTCAGGATGAGTTTGTTTCTTCATCAAATCTGGAGGAGTGTCTCGGCAATGGATGTGAATGGGTGCCGTCAGAATGAGAGTCCGATAAAAACATCACAATAATCCACAGCACTCCAGTCCATCAGTTAACATCTGGAGAAGACACAAGATCAAACTAATCCAAAAACAGCTCTAAACCAATAAAACTAATATGTAAGGGAAGACAGGAGAAGCATTTCACTGCAGGAAGAGTTATTATGGATTATAGACTCGTATTTTTGTTAAAAATGTCTGGATTAGTTTTAGATAATTGATGGACTGAAGTGCTGTGGATTATTGTGATGTTTTTAATCAGACTCTCATTCTGACGGCACCCATTCACAACCATTACTGATGGATACAACAGGACCACATACTAACAATGTGCTGCCAAACATAGCTATATATCCAGTATGTTTTTGCACTTGTATTATTCAATTCAATTCAAATTTTCATGATACATATCATTGCAAAGCAGCTTTACAACAAAGTAATTTGTACAGTAAATGTAGTAGTAGTTTGTACACAGATGTGAGATCAATTTGACGATCAATCAAACAGACAGACAAGGAACATTCGAAGAGTAATATTTCTTGTTCTGTAAAAGAGCCAATATGCCAGATATCTGCTTAACTATGATTGTCTGTCTCTGGAAATATTAACAAGCTGACACACACACACGCATATCTGACTGCTGAAAAGCAAAGCTATTTCTTGCATATGTGTGTGTGTGTGTGTGTGTGTGTGTGTGACATTATGCTAATGTGTTAAACTGATGTGGATCATAGTGGCTATGCGTGTGTGTGTGTGTGTGTGTGTGTTTACTATCCATTGCTTACTAAATGGTGCGTTTCAGCTAACAATAACCCGTCTCTATGCACAAACAATAAAAATCAACAAGCACACAGAGACGAACAGACCTCCTGCTTAACAACACCAATCCTGACGTGTAATGATAACATCTTTTGTACATTTTCTCTGGAAAACTCAACTGTATATGTACACTGTAAATCTAAATATTTTTTTAAGCAGCAACTAAAACTGACATTTTACAAGAAAATATATTATAAACACTTTAAAATAAGGTCTCATATACATTATTGCATTAGCTGACAAACTAATAGTGAACAATAAATCTTTTATAGCATTTATTAACCCGTGTTAATCCTAATAATAAGTAAAAATAATTTAGTAAACGGTCCATTAAGGTTAACAGAGACCACTTTTGATTTAAAAAATGTATTAACAGTAAGATTAATAAAAGCTGTAAAAGTTTTAATTATAAGTCATGTTAACTGATAAAGTTAAATAGCCTAATAATATTAATAAATCTCAAATTTCTTTCAATGTGCTACTTGCCATTTCTTTTCATTTTAATAAAAAAATATTAATCATTTAATTGCAATATAGTTACAAAATTTACTAAAAATTTCTGAATAAGAGTCATTTGTACTGAATTTTAGAACCGGATTTGTTTAAAGCCGCAAAACCGGATGGAAAAACTAAATTAACTTGTTACAGTTAAGTTAAAACAAATGCTATTAATTTGCTACATTTCTACATTTCTGAACTTATTATGAATGACTCATGAATGCATTATTTAAACAAAACAAAAAAACATGCATGAATTGATATGAAATAACATGTGAAGTAGCACTTCATCGTCCAACCAAACCCCGACAGATGCATTAGTCTTACATCGTTTATTTACAGTAAATGAATACTCGGTTTCAAAAATAATTAAAAAACAGACATAAACATTGCTTTAATGTGCATTATCTACACTAGCTTTAAAACCAGTATATGTCCATTTTAAGCGTCCTTTAACCTGCGTCACTGCAGCAAACGAGTGGAGGGCAGACGGACCGGCCACATCGCCCTGAGCGAGAGCAATTACCCACAATCCCCTGCTGTCTGACTTCAAGCATATGCAGAAGGACAAGCATGGCTTGCGGCTCAACTTCAGTATGTGTGCTGGTTTCTGAGAGCTGCAGACAGGCGAAGGGCTCCTGATGATGAAACTTTAACGGCCAGGTGCTGAGAGCAGATGCATCATTAAGAATTAAGCACCATCATGGCAGCCACGAAGCAAGAGTTTACGCATTTACATCCACATTAACGTCCCGAACAAACCGGCACGCTGTGGACCTAAAGAGAACACGGTTTTGACTCGGTATAAATAAAACACCATCTGTCTGACAGCAAATTTTTAATCACTTAGAATAAGTTTGCAATTGTTAGTAATATTCCCAGATGAACACTTGCTGGACTGAAGCAGCTGGGCTTTACTTGATTCTCCATCAATCATTTTTTAGAAAAATCTGATCTAAACCTGATCATCAGGATCTTTTGAGGAGCGCATGTTTCCAGGAGCATTGGAGTGCATTGCATTATATGTTTGAGTCATTTCAATCTCATATTATTAAGATGTACTGCAGAAAGACAACTAATATATGATATTGTTATCATGATAACGATATTCATGACACACGATCAATTAATAAATATAGTCACGATTTTACAGTATAAATACCAAACTGTTTTTATGGGCGGAGTTTACAGATTGTACCGCCTCACTATGACGTTACTGTGTCTAGATTGCAAGTGCTTTCTAAAGCAGTAGAAGTCAATAGGAGAGAGCTACATGATTATCGTGTAACACTTCAAACATATGATGACGGAGCAGCATGAGGAAGGTGCAGAAGGGCCATCAGTGCTGTAAAAAGAGGCAGTTTAATTAATTTATTTACCAAAAACATGTTCGGTTTGTTTATTTTTCCTTATTTGTGGCTGTAAAGTGCAATAAGAATACACAAGTGAATAAAAGTTCATTACCAAAGGAATAATCGCCATTATTAACTGTGGTAAAAATTGAGCAAAATAATCGTAATAACCATTTTTTCTTTTTTCGAGTGATATATTTATATGATTTTATGATGTACTGTAATTAAGAAACTTTAATATTAACAAATGACACCTGATTGTAAAGAGTTACCATATTATTTCATGAACCTCAGCTAACAGGAACTAGCTGTTAACTAACGGTTAATAAATACATAAATGCATGCATTTGGTCCTTATTATAAAGTGATGCTATTAAAACAATTGCAACACTTGAGACATCCCTATGGTTGCCATAACAACGAAAAGATAAGACAAGGCCATCTGCTCTCTCTGACAGCTACAAGATTTCTGTTCTTTTGTTGATTATGTGCCCTGAATGTAAAATAAACCCCCAGTTACCAGTAACAATTACACACAGCAGCTCAAGCCACGCCCATTTCCTGAACCGCTTACCATATACGGGCATAACTTTATTCAAGGCTATTTTTTAAGCTGAGATTCTTACACATCACTGATATTTACTCACGGCGCGGCCGGTTTAGTTTTTACTGACTGCCTCACTAAACAACATTCTATCTGCACTCGTTTAGTCTTACAGAGAAAAAAGCAACAGGTGCTTCTGCATTGAGACCCCTTTCTGAGCAGAGATGCCACATCATAACATATTCATAAACAACATGATTAGGACACGCCAGCAGATTATGAGCACATAAAGGCCATCTTGATCCCAAGTTAATGTCATCTCATGTCATAACTAAATCAGCAAACACTAAAAGACAATAAAGCTTGAAGTAATTACTCCCTTTAGCCGTCAAGTTCTCATTAACACACACAAAACCCAAGAGCACAGACTTCAACACCTACTGTGACACGTCAGATGAAAACCAGACACAAGCGTCTCTATCAGTGTGACTCCAGCATACGGGTCTTTTTCATACAGTTGGAATCTGAATCGGACACAACACACTGATCTATAAATGTTTGTGTTTGCCAAGCCGACATTCAAAGATTCTCTTGTAAAATTTTCTAGTGTATTGAAGAACTATGACATGAATTACTTTCCGGATTCAAACCCATTGTGCAAATTTTATACAAAGAGACTCACGAATGAGCAATGCTATCCCACAAGATTAATCCAGGTTTCTAAAGGTTGATGAAAGAAAATGCAAGAGCGTTTAAAATCTTTGCAAGAGTTGAACGAACAGAGTATGTCAATATGGTCTCTGAATGTAAATGTATTAGCAATGCTTCAAAGCCTAAAAACATTCATCACTTCTCAACTGATTCACAAAAGCTGTTCTTGTCTTGTTTTCTAGTGCAAATTACTAATAAAGATATGTCTTTTTTATAAGAAATATGATCAAAATTATGTGAGTTTATGATTAAAACAAACAGAAATCCATGAATTTTAATTTTATACAAAATGATGCAGTCTTTTAACTCTTAACTTTGTCCTTCTAACTCTCAAACTTTAATTTTTCTCAGATATTGAGAGATTTCACTCAAAATACTGTAGGTTACAAAAGAGATTTTACATGTTTTTTCCTGTGATAAGCAGATTAACTGTAAACCACAATATTTTCACTCAAAAACCCAATTACAAACAAAATGGCCTAAATCAGTTAGGCTATAATATCTTCTCTAGTACTTACACCATGAATTAAACAGTTGCATACCCTTCATCTAATTTATGCACAGCAGTTGCAACAAATCATTCTCAGCATATTCCCCATATTTGCAAAACAACCATCTGTGCAAGACACCGCATTATCAGTCAAGAAATCTGTCTGAAACACGACTGCAAGCGAACACAATTCTTCTTGGCATAATTGATCGTGATGAGATGCTGTTTTCCTAATGACTGTCTCAGGAATAGTGCTGTTATTAATAACAATGATGCCGTGCTGCAGAGCTATTAATCAATCACTGCTTCAGTGCGCAGATATTACTCAGTCCATGCCGTAACGTTTCAGAGACGCTTCCCTTCAGCTAATTGTGCTAGAATCTGTTCTGAAGATTTGCATCACATCATGCAAAAACAGGAGATAACAAGACAGGAGCATCAGTCAGCTGCTAATGAGTCAATGTTTTCCGTCAGTGAATCACCTGAAGCAGATTATATATTTTATATAAATACTGCTGCATTTCAAGTATGGTATAAAAAAGTAGTACAGCACACAGGATACAAAATCAGCATGCAGCAAGCTAATTGGCTTTGGCTAAAGTAAATAAAAGAGTAAATAAAGAGTAAATAAAACTCGCAAGTTGCCTGGACAAATGCAATATTATATGGTTTAAATCTGTAAAAATAACAATCTGACCGTGTCACTGACGTAAGAGACACTTGATGTTCAAATCAAGTCTACAAAAATTTATAAAAGATAATAAAAGCCATCTCTGACTCTGACAGATACAAAATGTCTGTTTCCTGAATGTAAAATAAACCCCCAGTTACCAGTATTACACACAGCAGCTCAAGCCACGCCCACTTCCTTAACCGCTTACCATATATGGGCAAAACTTTAATCCAGGGTCATTTTTAAGCCGAGATTCTTATACATACTACAAAACATCACTGATATTTCATCACGGCGAGGCCGGTTTAGTTTTTACTGGTTATCTCTCTAAACAACATTCTATCACCACTCGTCTAGTCTTACAGAGGAACTAACCAACCGGTCCTATAGTAAACAGAAGCTGTTCTTCTGAACACTGATGTGTTGTTCAAATCAAGAGTCTACAAAAATGTACTTTGAGAATCTTATCCAGAATGCCTAAATTATTACACTAGGAACATTTTCAAAAAGAACATTTTAAAGGTTGCTAATGTTGCTTCATGAGTCTCTTAAAACAGGTTTACATGTACGCAAGGACAAAACACACTTTTCTTCAAAAATAGATTTAATTTGGCCCCATTTCTAAATGATTGGTAAACGACTGTGAAGCAGTTCGAAGACTCCTTCCCATGAGCCCTCACTGCTGTGATTGGTCAGATGAAGCAGTCTTTTATGATTGGTCTACCGCTACAGCGTGTCGGAAAACGAAACACCCATTGCCATAACAAATGGGCGGACATTATGCAAATATGTTACTTAGTGACGTGGATCTGTAACAGAAAAAAGATTTGAATTGCTAATGACTCATTTAGGCGAAAATGAGCCGACTCGTTTTTTTGATAGACATTAACTTTATTTATCGTGCACTGTCTAAAAATAATAGGGGCACTTTAAAAGAACATAACATGCTTGGTGACAGTTCCTTTATATCTGCAGCACTTATAATCATTTTTTTTAAAGGTAAGTGGTTGCATTCAACTTATTTTGGCTACATTTACATTAATTTAGTTGACCAGCTTTCAACAAAATGTGTCTATTTAAATGTGGCTTAAAATTTATTATAACCACATGACTAAATTAAGTCAATTCAATGAATAATATTTTAAGTAAGTGTTAAATACCTAAATCCTTAAACTGCAGGATAAAAGCATGAGTAAAAATCATGCAAAACAGTTTTTTTTGGCTGGTAAGAAATACTTAATTTGCATACAAATGGGCACTGTGGCAAAAACTTCATTTTGAGCCCAGCCAGTAATAAAGGTTAAATGCAACATGTGCTCAAATGCTCATTGTCTTTTGGAAGTATATTTTAGAGATGTGAAGCACATGATAACTACTTGAGTTAGCACAAGGCTAATGAATCGTTTACAGTGTTAGAGTGTGAATAAACATCTCACACAGAAGCAGAACACACACATCTCTAGACTGACCTATGACAAGTGTGTGACGAATGTATCACAATCCATCAGCTCATAATTTACATTACAACACTCTTATTTTCACCTACAAACAGCATGAAAGATGTGAGGTTCATTTATTCATACAACATTTATCATGCACCAGCATATACTCGAGTGTTTAGCTCTCTGATCTAGAGTGGCAGAGAGTACTTTAGAAAGCAACATAAATGAGCCATCTGGTATCTTTGTGACTTTAATTTTGTGTTTTAGTATTTGATCAACATAGTAATGCTTGATGAATCTTTCACATTCATAAACATGCAAACGAGCAGTTCAAAAAATTAACATTTGCTGTAATTGTGCTCACCCTCTGGCTTTCAGAGAGGAGTGTGTTTCTTCATCAGATGTGGAGGAATGTCTCAGGGATGGATGCTCTGCAGTGAATGGGTGCCGTCAGAATGTTAACTGATGGACTGGGGTGCTGTGGATCGAGGTGTTTTTATCAGACTCTCATTCTGACGGCACCCATTCACTGCAGAGCATCAATTACTCAGCAAATTTCTCCAAATCTAATGGAGTAAAACTCATCTCGGATGGCCTGAGGGCAATTTCAGATTTGTTTCATCCTGTCTTTATGACTTTTCTAAAATTAAAATGGTGAAACAAATCTGTTCATTAGAATGATTCTATGAATGACTTATTTTAGACAAGCATGGACCCAAAAAAGATAATAAAACCTGCAGGGTGTCGAACCATAACGCAATCCTTCACGCAATCCAGTTAACCAATCACATCACTGCTAACTAGGGCTGAGTTGAATACTTTTTAAGTACCGACCGAATTGCCTCGATACAAACGTCTCTGCAGCACTAGCCAGTGTGTTTGACCAGAAGTGTGTGAAATATCCTTATTTATATAATTTACACGAATGAACGTCATTCCTGTCTCTACAATAAGTTGAGCTTTCTCTACATTAAGTTGAGCTTTCTGCAGCTCAAGTGTGCATACTTCTGCTTTCAATAGTATTTGTCAATATTTAACCACAAAACAGCTGAACTCTGCGTGTCTCTGTGTTAATGCATGCTGCAGACACTAGCATACTGACCTGCGCGTGACGTTTCTGTGATATTAACGTCTTGCATCTCACTAAATGAGGACATAAATACAGTAGGCTACACGAAGAACATCCCCAGAGCTGCTCCGAGGGTTACTTCAAGAGCATTTGACCGTTTCATTCGAGTAAATCTATCGTCACATCATGTACACACAGAACTGTAATGGTATTCATAGCAAGGGTCAAAATAAAAGTTTGGTTTGGACGCAAAGGCAGAAATATATTACTAATGTTAAGCAGAATGTAAATAATAGGCTACTACAAAAAAAAAAAAATATATATATATATAAATTCTTCAGTTTAAACTGTAATATAAAATCCCCTTTATTTTCCAGCAATAAAATTAAATCTTCATTAATTAAAAGACAAATGTTTTATGCCTTAAAAAAATGTAATACCTAAAATGTTTAGAGGGGAAAAAAATGATAAGGCTATTGTAAGAATAAATAATAACACAGGTAGCACAACAGATGTGAAACTATTTGAACTTTATTAAAACTAGTTTGCACTGATTCGTTGTGTTGGATATATTATTTTCCATGCAGTGGCTCAGAAGATGAGGTTTTGAGTCTGTATGAATGTTACCAAGCTGGAATTTTTTTTTGGAGATAATGTCATTTTTTAAAGATGTAAATCTGTATTAAAAAAAAAGTATTGTTCAGGAAGAGGTATCGAACTCAAGGTACCCATCCCTGCTGCTAACCTGATGAGAGACCGACTTCAGGGCCTAAACCAAAACTCTAAACACACACACAATCTCTGTCACCTGAGTCAGTCCTGCGCTGACAGACGGTTCCCAAGGTGTGTTTCTCTCAAATAAATAAACACAAAACACACAATGTCTGTAGCGCTAACTCATAGAGACAGCAGAGCCTCGGGGAGCAGACGAGACTTCAGCTGTCATTTCTCTCTCTCTCTCTCTCTCTTCCTAACAGCGTGATGGAAATGAGCTGAGATTATAGAAAAGAGCAGGGAATATTTCCTCACTGCTCTGGCCAAAAAATTTATTTTCAGAATAACAGCTCATAGATTCAGCATGTTTATTAACATACATCACTCTTGCAAAAACAAGGTTATTTGCATCTATTTCTATACTGAGTTTAACATCTTTAATGACAATGAGGTGATCTTCATACAGAGTCATGTTATTGTTTTTCTATACAGTAATTTTACTAATTAGTTTAACTGAAACTAAAATGTATCTTTTTCTGTTTATTGCAACGTTATTCAAAACTTTTTTTTAATGGTTTTAGTTTTCGTTTAACGTAAAGAACTCTAGTCAAAACTAAATGCAATTCTATGGATTAAAGTTGAAATTATTTGCATGTTATGGACAATAAGCAGCTGTCAATAAATATTTTATATTTGAAAGAAACGTTAAAATCTAAAATTAATAGTTTTACGCTACATCAGCATTATGGACATTTTGAAAGATGGACAAATCTATTCTAATAACGAAGTAACATTTAAAGTATTTTCGTCGTACTTTATGAAGCATCAGCAATATTCATTATTGACAGATATCAGTTCTTTTAAATTCAATCGAATCAATCAAGCAAATTATGTGGGTCGATGTTTCAAATCAATATTTTATTTTATTTTAGACAGATAGATAGATAGATGGCATTGCAACAGAATAGCAGAGACCGGGGCTAGTTGTCACAACCCAGCTATATTTCTGGTATTCTCTTCTTTTGTTGCTGGACATATAATAAATAAATAGACAAATAAAAACCTTTTTTTAAAAATCAACATGAGAAACTTATTTATTGTTTTCCTATTTATAACTGTTGTATTAGTTTGACATTGTACAGCCAAAAATACATAATAAATTCGCATGTTTTGGCATTTCTTCCACGCACAAAAATAAAACTATTTTCAAATCAGTTCCAAGACGGGTTTCATTGTGACAACATGCCCCGCTTTAAGGGTCAACGAAGGAAATAGGTAACGTTATTCCTGTCAGTAACGGTAGAAACGTTCAATGACATTTTTGTCGTCAATACTTTATACAACATCCATATTGGTCGATAAAAAAACGTACTTCAAAAACATGCCCTTGTAATGCTGTAGTGAAGTCAGATTACTCGTTAGTTGTGGTTGAAACGGATAACTCACGTCTCTGAAGCGGTTCCAGTGTGTGACGGTGCGGCGGTGGACCGTTGAGAGCCAGTGCTGCTCGTCTTCCAGGAAATTCCCGCCACCGATCTCCCGCGCTTCTCTCGCGCTCAGGGTCACGAGCAGCAGCTGAAGAACTGAACTGAAGAATAAACCTCTCATCATGAGCCGCTTCTCACGAATAAACACAGCGGAGAACCGACGGTCTGATGTCTGCTCAGGTGACGCGCAACGAGCGGACTGGAGAGAGAGAGAGAGAGAGAGAGAGAGCTGCGTCAACAGCATCTGCGCGCTCCCGCCGCGGACCTCACGCAATTCAATGAATTAATTACAGCTGATGATCGTGATTAATTTCTTCAGGAAGTCTGCAAGGGGCTATTTAGCCTGCTTAAAATAATTTGTAATATAATGTCTTGTCCCTTTTGATCAGATCAATTCGCTATTGTTGACGTTTAGGAAAAACTATCTATAATGCAAAATAGCAATAATAATAATAATAAAACCATTTTTTGACATAGTTTTCACTTAACCTCCTTTCTGAAACGGGCCCCTGTTTAACTGCTTCCATCATGACATGAGATGTTTCAAAATTGATTGCGACAGTATTGATCTTTTCAAAAATCAGTGGATGCATATCATCGAACTCACACAATGCACCTTAGATTGACATTGTCACTTTTTTAAGTTGGCACCACTGATCTCTATAATGACTGGATCGCTCATTGCGTTCTAAACTGCCGTTATGCAGTGAAGCCACCGGAAGTGTTCCATTCGCCATCTTACTATTTCCTACCGACAGAGGTCTCCTACGTCTGCACTACAGGGATCGGTAGTTCCGCTTCAAACATGACCCGCTGTGCAGTCTACAAGTGTGACACGAAGTTCGCTAAAGGATGTGGCAAAACTGCACACAGGGTAAATTCAAGAAGTTTTAGAAATGTATGTTTAAATTTGTATTTTTGTACGAGACAAGAGAAGTGTGTCCTCACAAAATTAATATAAAATAATATAAATGAAGAGGTATAAATGCGCA